>CP137672.1:28758169-28779865 GCA_037976565.1 Mesocentrotus franciscanus | reverse complement strand
GGGACATAAAATCATGAAAAGATATTCGGAGGAGAGCTTTAATATACTTTGATTTATCATATCAGACAGTCTCGATCTTGGGCAATGACGGAAAATATGAAAAATACTGCAATATTTTCAGGAAAAAATCTCAAAAATGGCGCTTCGTTTCGCACAGTTTTTCCTTATAAAACAGAATTTGACAACTAACTGCAATATTTATGAGTTAGAAAAACTCTTCTTCTTCAATTTGACATTTTAATCATTTCGTTTGGTGGTTTCTAAAGCTAGATTTTACAGTTTAGCTGAGACTCTTTCGTAGCGGTTTAGCGTAAACAAGTTGTTTACTTTATGCAAATTATGCTTCAAGGACGAAAGCTTTCGCACCGATAATTGTAGTGTAGCCCCGTGCCTGTAACCACATGTTAGCGATGGAGTGACATAACCGAACCCAAGCTGATTTTTCCCCTTTTTAGCTCACGTGGAGACTAGCAGTAAAATAATCAACTATTATGATGCTTTAACCATGTAGGGAATAAGAATCTGTGCTCATTTGGGGACCATAAAATCATAATTTGATCGCTATAGATAGCCCAAATGCTCAATATCCCAAATATTAAAACTCACTGCTCATCCATAATTATGCCAATGGGCAATTGTATTCACCTCATAGAAATCATGTTCACGTTCCTAAATACGTCATTGCCATTCATGTTCACACATTTCAAAAGTTGATAGACAAGGATATTGAATTTGCCTTAGGTTGATTTTCCAAAGTTTTTTGATCGTTTCAAATCTTATTGTATACCAGGTTAGGCCACTTCGGCAAAGAAAAAAAAATTGATCAGAGATCAAGTGACAATGTTCTTACGACGGTCGGCAATCTTTATTATGGGGGAAGGAAATGGTCATTGGCGCAATCATGAATTAGAAGATTAAGTGTCTTGCTCATTATTAGCAATTGCATTTTTTTAGGTGTAGTGTGAGTTCATTCTTATTTTTCACTCTGTGATGCTTCTTTACTTTTCTTTTAAAATAAATAACTTAGTTGCATTGAAGCTGATTATTATGATTTGATGATAACAGTGATAACCATTGTCATGAATATATTAGAGAGTGGGATGGAGGGAAACAGGAAATGGTTAAAAATGGAAGCTACGAAGATGATGGTGAAGTTGCGTGTAAATAACAGAGATGTTGTAGTTGGTAGGGGGGTTATAGTAATATAAGGAGAGGAGGGGAAATATTTGTCACTGATTAGAACAGAAGTCATCTATTTTTATCTTTTGTTGAAGTGGCTGCCTTGAAAGAGCAAAGAGTTATTACATGTACATGTATGTGGCTATACTGAATTTGGGCTAGTAATTGGTTGATATACAATTTTTATACAATGATGATGTTGGTGATTCTCAGTTTTGATAATGCCCAATATTTTGTTCAAAAATTACCTTTACATTTATTTGGTTTTGTTGAAAAATTTAGAACCAAATCTCGGAGGTATTATGAAGTGGATTGAGATTTTTTTATATACCAGACAGTAGCAAATGTAATATGTTTATCAATGAACCAGATAATACTTCATAAATTAACTTCTGGACTTACATTTGGTCATTTACCAGGCTGATGCAGCAGGAAAAAAGTTTATATTATGGAAGGAGACAAAAAGAATAACATGATCTAGGTAGATCAAGAAACACTATAAGCAACTAATTTTAAAAGTTGTCCATTCTCTTTTCTTACTCCCGACCAGTGGATGTCGGGAGTCAGCAACCGGTCATAGCTCTAGTTGCAGCAGGTAAAAAATGTTTATATTATGGAAGAAAAAGAAAAAAAGAGCCAGTGGCGTAGATAGGGAGGGCACGTGCCCCCCTCCTCCTCAATCGAATGGCGTGAAAAGGAGAGGAGAGCAAGGGGAGAGATGAAAGAAAACGGAAATGAACGAGTGATAATATAAGGAGACAGATTGCTCGAAAACGCTCTTTAATGATTACAATGTTCATCAGTAACATGGGACAACATGATAAGTCTTAAATGAAATATGTGTAAGAGGTTCATTAAACGGCTATCGAAAAATGCTTTTGGGTGATCTGATCTGCGTCCTTGCTCTAGCGACAGTAGCGTACAGCAGAGAAGAAAACGAAATGGAGATACGAGTGAAAGATAGAAGACATATATGGGGGAAAAAGACAGAGAGAGCATGTATGTGTGTCTTTTCACTTACAATGCAAACTTTTCTTTTTTTCTGCGTTTTCAAAATAGAACATAATCATATACATAAAGTAACAATTATTTCTTCATTATACATAATTATATATTTTTAAGTACATTAAATATGATGCATACAAACACAAATATTTATCAATGAAAAAAGATAAATTACAAAAAACGCAGGAGACCGCCATTATGAGCGGTAAGCTTGAAGACAATGGCGGCATAACTCTTAAATTATATAATTGTACACGCGAAATTGATCAAGTGGGTGCAGTGAAAGGGCATGTGCAAGTGCGGATGGGGTTCTGGTACGTAATGTTTATAGAGTGGTGAAGTGTGACGTCATCAAAATTTTGGATTTTTTTCTTCATTTTCCGATAGACCACCAAATGTAATAAAATATTAGTATTGGCTGAGATATGACCGTGTGAATAAAAAGATTGCCTATGGGAACTCAGTGTTATATTGCTCTGGTTCATAACATTAGGAGCCAGAGTAATATAACACTGAGTTCCCATAGGCAATCTTTTTATTCAGATGGTCATATCTCAGCCAATACTTAACCTATTCAATTGGTTTTTGACATATTGACATTATTTTTGATGCTCTTTTGAAAAATGAAGAAACAATTGAGAAATTCCAAAAATAGATTTTTATGACGTCACAGCTTCGATACTCTATAATCCAATACTAGTGTATTTTAAGAATTAATAAATTAAAAATATATTCGAATTCAGAGACGAAGTTTAATGAAGTTTAATGTTTAAGGTGCAATAGGGTATTTACCCTCCCGGGCTAGTCAATCTGCTCCTCACATGTTGACCATCTAGTACAGCGTTTTTCAACCGGGGTGCCACGAGAGTATTTTTAGTTACTTTGAAAATATATTTTGGAGTAACGTCAACCTCACAAAAACAAAGTATCAGAAACCGCATGTTGCCTAAATATATAACACTTTGGGCATTCTGATGAGGAATAACATTCGAGATATAGTAACATGTATTTTTCCTCGCTCGTAAAACTTAATAAAAAAAGAAACAGTTTCAGGTAGCGAGGTCCATGAATTTCCCAAGTGATTATACGACGATATTTGGGCACATGGCTGCCCAAATATCTTGATTCGGGCAGCATTGCGGACGAATATAACCTCATTTCTCGTATCTTTATATCGAAATAATAATAATAATAATAATGATAATAACAATAATGATAATGATAATATTGATAATAATACATGAGATTTATAAGACGCTAATCCACTTGAAATCAAATGCTCAAGGCGCACTTGTGAAAAGAATTTTTAAAAAGACATCACAATCATAAAAGCATTTGAATGATAAAATCAAAGGAACAGAGGTAAGATAGAATATACAAAAATTACAGAACAATTAATTATAGGACGAATTAAACATATAGGTTTGAAGATTGTTTTTAAACCCATCAACCGATCTGTTTTTTTTAATCTCTCGAGGGAGAGCATTCCACATCAAATCTTCAACGGAAGGACCCTTTTTAGGTTCATTAAATGCAAAGTTCACTATCCTACCGGGGATATTTGGGGAATCGCTTCGAACACGATGACGTTCCATATGTTACCAGACCCAAAATACCTTATACTTGCCCAGGTATAGACTTAAGAACCTTAAGACATGCTAGTGTGGGTATATAGTCCAACTGCTCATCATTCTCACAATGCTAATAACATTTAGTCAAATTGTTTATGATATTTACTAAGGATTAGGGTTTCTGCAATATAAACATGGATTGTATGTTACTCTATTCCGATGAGCATCATAAGCTAATTAAACGAAATCAACAAAATGTAGAGATAACGAGTCAAAAATGATATTTTATACTCACTGTTTGCTTAGATCCTTCTATATTTGAAATAAATCGTGAAATGAGGCCACGAGTTCTCTCCTCAGAAATATTTATCTAATTGTAGCCGAGCTTAAAGAATTCATACATAATCTTGCACAGATCCAATAAAAGTAACAGGCAACAATTGACCTGAGGGGTCTGTTCTGGAACGTGTTATAAAGAAACATAATGCGTTTACAATTTCTCTCGCAAGATAAGAGGAGAGTTTGTCACTGTGTCATGAATCCGATTTTGACAGGATGCCGAAACATGCAGTGTGTGGTATAAAATGATATATATAAATCAATCTAATGCAGATTCCTTTGTACAAAATATGGGCTTCGTTCCATCAGATTTTCATGTAGAAGTGACGGATAACTCGCATCAAATGAAAAATACAGGCTGCGTGACTCTGTATTTCACAGTCTGGTGACATTGAGCAGGTGGCTGATGCACGTCAGTCGGACCACGTGGTCCAAAACAAAACCAGAGGAAAACACACATAACAAGAGCTAACCAACCAAACAAAGGAATACACATTTTTTGCTCAGTGAGTCGGTCCTGGTGGGCATTGTGATGCAAATCATATCATGTCATATAGTAGCCTGGGCATGATCCACCTATTAAGTGAAAACCTTAGTCTCACCCCAGACAGAAAACATTTTTTGGGGGATCGTGGGCTTTAATATATATCATCTGCCATCTCATTTGAGCATCTTTTCCACCATTCAGTGATGTACGTAGCTAATCTCGATGATTTCTAATCTTCTGTTGCAGTTATAAACATTGTTTTTCATTTTTGTTAAGGGTTTGTTAGGTTTTTTGTTTCCCAGTCTATAGCGGAAATTGATTATTTGTTATTTGTTCTTTCGATCTTCGTTGTATTATAATTGTTATACATGTGTTTATTTGTTATATTCATAAGACCAATGGAAGAACGGTGTATTAATGGAAATGCCACTTACATGGGATATTCGCCTTATTTATAGGTTCATGATTTACCATGAATATTCTACTAACTGTGTTATTATATTAATGGAAATAGAGACAAACAAAGAGAACGAGAGGGAGGACCAAACTAGAGATGTAGAAGGCTTTCATCGCAATGGGTCTATGTTATGATTCTAGGAAACGTGTCATTGGAAGTAACAATGGTTTATCGATCAAGAGTAAATTGAGTATACAGCTGTACATGTAGTTGTGGCAACTACATCGAAAACCACAATAACCATAATAACGACCACAATTATATAAATCAAGGAAAATTTAGAGGGAAAACTAGGAAACTACATCTAAACGATAATTACCCCCACAACTGTTGATAAACATTCATGAAATTTTAATGAAGCAGAAAAACAAGAATATCGTGTCGTGAAGTAGACCTAGGCCTTCTTTGACCCATTTTCGTCCACAGCCAGTATAGATATGTGTATTTATTTCTAAATGTTTAGTACATGTACGTTGTATTGTGGGCATTACATATAAGTAGTTACTGGATAAATAAAGTAACAGACAGAACGAAAGGAGGTTGCAGAAATAAAGTGTGTTCTGTGTGGGTATATTTTAATTCGAGACTTTCTGCCTGTCTCACGTACATGAACAATGCTTGCATGTCGCTATATTCATATATGTACTAGTATGCAAATCTGTTATCGATGAACATCTCATGCATTGATTATAAGCAGATGTGAGTGCATACTTTTGGTGACTACATACATAACTAGGCAAGATAAACGTAACATAGAGTTCATTTTAGATCATGGCTAAGATCTCTCTGACGAAGTTTAGATTGATCAATAAAGTTCTAAAAATATATTAGCTTTATCTATCAGAAAAAAGGCATATTTTATTATTATTATTAATTATTATTATTCACAGTATATACAAAGTCAACATAGTAAATACAATCAGCACCCGATATTTGACGATTCTACAAGTTATCTTGCTCGCAACCCAACGAATCTTTTTCTGTAAATTAAAAAAAAATGTGTGATGGAACTGACTGTGTGTGTAATTTTTTTCTGTTGTTCTTCCTAGTTTATATTATGTAAATGATATGTGTTTACTCAAGGACCCTGGAATTTTCAACACAAAAGACAGACAGAGAGAGAGAGAAAGAGAGGGAGAGAAAGAGAGGGAGAGAGGGCGACAGAGTGACAGAGAGACAGAAGATTTATTTTGCATGGAAAACACACAAATCTAGGCCCGAATCCCCAACAGTCAAACCATGATAATATGGACTGGCAAACACTTTTTATCATGTCATAGTACATTGGTGAATAAGATATTTCATACGGCTGGGCTTTTAACAAGCTTAAAAGAAGAAAGACAAACATATTTGAAAGGAACATTCTGAAAGGAAACGTACCTTGATTGAAATCATTTGTAAGATATTCACGCTGGTAGGTTTTACCTTAATGATCATTGATTGTAACCTGAGGAGCGTGCCCTTACAAAAATATCGTGTGGTATTCCTGTGGTATACCACACAGTTGTACCACAGGAAATACCATAGAAAATACCACATGAAAATACCACAGGAAAATACCACAGGAAAAATACCACAGGAAAATACCACAAAATAATCCTGTGGTTTTTTTGCCCATTACCACAGGACAATACCACACAGAAATTACCACACAGGAGTACCACACAGCAAAACCACACATCAATCAGTACCACACAAAATTACCACAGCAATACCACACATCAGTACCACACAGCAATACCACACATCATTACCACACAACAGTACCACATAGCAGCAATACCACACAGCTGTGTACTGCTGTGTGGTATTGCTGTGGTACTGCTGTGTGGTATTGCTGTGGTACTGCTGTGTGGTATCGCTGTGGTACTGCTGTGTGGTATTGCTCACAGCGATACCACACAGCAGTACCACAGCAATACCACACAGCAGTACCACAGCAGTACCACACAGCAATACCACACAGCAGTACCACAGCAATACCACACAGCAGTACCACAGCAGTACCACACAGCAATACCACAGCAATACCACACAGCAGTACACAGCACCACACAGCAGTACCACAGCAATACCACACAGCAACCACAGCAATACCACACAGCAGTACCACAGCAATACCACACAGCAGTACCACAGCAATACCACACAGTGGTACTGCTGTGTGGTATTGCTGTGGTACTGCTGTGTGGTATTGCTGTGGTACTGCTATGTGGTACTACTGTGGTACTGCTGTGTGGTATTGCTGTGGTACTGCTGTGTGGTATTGCTGTGGTACTGATGTGTGGTATTGCTGTGGTACTGCTGTGTGGTATTGCTGTGTGGTACTACTGTGGTACTGCTGTGTGGTATTGCTGTGGTACTGCTGTGTGGTATTGCTGTGGTACTGCTGTGTGGTATTGCTGTGGTACTGCTGTGTGGTATTGCTGTGTGGTACTGCTATGTGGTTTTGCTTAAGTACTCCTGTGTGGTACGTATGACACAGCATTGCCACATATCAGTAAGACAGCAGTCGCACTGCAATACCACAGCACTACCACATCAGAATACCACATATCAATACTACATTGTACACAGCAGTAAAACCATACATCGCAGGGTTTATGAAATGGTTCAGTCACCTTTAATAAAAGAAAGACAAATTTGATAAATGCTTGAGTTGCTACATAAATACATGTAGCTATGATACAAAATAAGCATGTAATTATGCCCTAAAATACTTTCGTTTAAAATATGTTTGTACACACACTGCCCTGAATACTTTGGTTAAAATTTGTTTATGCAATGCACACTGCCCTGAATACTTTGGTTTAAAATTTGTTTATACACACATTGTTTATACACACACTGCCCTGAATACTTTGGTTTAAAATTTGATTATACACACACTGTTTATATGCACACTACCCTGAATACTTTGGTTTAAAATTTGATTATATACACACACTGTTTATACACACTACCCTGAATACATGTACTTTGTACATGTTTTAGGTCCATGTTCTCCAGAACTACTCCTTGACCTTCACTTCCAGTGGCGCCGGCATTTTGTAACGACAAAGCATTGAGGGGCAAACCACTGTTCGTGAACAATGCTCTGCCCCTCCAATGCTTTGTCTCCGAGAAACGCGCCGGCGCCAGTGTTCACTTCACTCTGCTTTAGCTTCTCCAAATCATTTTTTTTAAATGAATGTCTGGATCATTGTATTTTTGAAAGACTCAATTTCAACCTGGATTAATGTTTTGGGCTGACATTTAGACATGACGTTACAAGCTCCACCACCATCACTCACATCAAATAATAAACTCAATGTGAAGTATTGTAGTCATGGTCATGTTGGTGGTGAAGCATATGTAGCATCTTGTCTAAATGTCAGCCCAAAACTTTGATCCAGGTTGAAATTGGGTCTTTCAACTAGACAATGATCCAGACATTCATAAAAACTTGATTTGGAGAAGTTAAAGCAGAGTAAAGTGAAGGTCAATTAAGGAGAGACTGAAGAGAGCCTGGACCTAAAACGTGTACAAACCTATGGCAAGTCCTCAAAAAGGGTGTTCGTGCAAGTAAACCATGAGATGTGACTTAATTGCAGGTAATCTGGTGGTAGGAATGGAAGAAATCCTAGAAGAGGTATGAAATAAGCTTATGGAAGAGAATTTTACATATTTAATTTCTAAACTAAACTGATGATGTAACTAACAGTGTTACACCCAACATAGCAAGAGAATAATGTAATCTGATCAAAAAATAAATCACTTTTAACTAGAACATCACATTACTGGAACTATATGTACATGTACATGTATAAACATGAAAAGTAAACTAAGTTGTATATACATGTAGGCCACAATGTGTGCAGTATAACAATATTTCATCACAAGTACAGATACAAGATTTCATTATGACGAAGCATAGTGCTAATTTCAAACATGTTCACCTGTAGCTGTTCCCAGTTTAAGCCCCTGTCACAAATCACTCCGGGGCCCGTACGGCTTGTAAAAATCTGCCGTTTTGCCCGTTTTCGTACAAACTGCTCTGTTCGAAAATAGGGAAAACGGCTGTTTTTTACTCGCCGTATGGGCACCGGAGTGATATGTGACAGGGGCTTTAGCGAGATTTCATTTTAACGAGGCAATTGACCGGTTTACTAATGTATTCAAATTTTATGCATGCCATTTTAACAAAGGTTGATCCTGACAACCGTAAAGCTTGCAATGTTTGCCGACTAGCAACAACTAATGTATTCATAGTGGATTCCAAGTATTGAATTACCATTGTCTGGAACATGTTAATGGGATAACTTGTTACCAGCTAGTCCCAAGGGAAGAAATATCCATAAATTTGAATACATTAGTAAATCGGTCTATTGGCTTGGACCTGAGCACCACATTATAGCAGGAATGGACTGTACATGTACATACTCCTAATCTATTATTTATAGACTACACTATTACAGCTAATCTACTATGCAAATGAAAACTTAACCTTAGAAATTTCACTTTAAACAAATAACACACTTGTGACCCCATTCTATTGAAATCCTCTTGGCAAACTAGAACTTTCAGTCTTCCATACTGAAATACATGTAAATTTATGAATACACAAAATCTAAATATTTTGTTAACAAGCAAATGGGAAGAACAAGATGGAAATCCCCAAAACATAAAAATATTCATGCTACAAGGCATCTCATTATACTACGTTCCACTACACTGGTGGGGTATTGTGTTTTAGTTTTTTGATTTAATTTTTCTATTAAAAACATGATGAGACAATGACAAAACTAGAGATAAATAGGTGGAAAGTTTGTGCTGGCAAGTTGAGAGAAGGCAAAGATAACTAGAAAGATTTTTTTTCTCATGTGAATCATGTCAAGTTTATGGTATCAAGTGCTATGGAAATTCAGTCTACTATACAGTGTGTAAAAGGTAATCGAAATGTAGAAGTCTCTATTTCAATCTCACAATTTTTGCAATTTATGTGTAACAAGAAGAACTCCTCACCTTTCCAATGATATCTTTCTTGCATCACAGATGTCACGCATAAGTACAAGGCAAATTAAATGACATGCGAAAGCCCAGTTTTTGTAAATAAGATCGAACATAATCCTAGTCAATGCCATGTGACAACATTGAAAACATTCACCATATAGTCTTCTATCATTTTTCTAAACTTGCAAAAACTAGACTTTGTAAATGTCACATTCATTTGCAATTTATTGGGGGTATGTGTGACATATGTGATGCAAGAAAGGTATCACTGCAAAGGTAAAAAGTTCATCTTTAACCATGTTACCTTTAAATTGTCAAAATACATGAGCTTGGAATAAGCTTGGTTAGTGTTGTTTCGATATGAGAAAAGCATATCGGCCGATACCGATATGAAACAAATTCATATCGGCCGATGCCGATACCGATATGTATAACAACAAAAAAATCTAGAGAATTTTTAAAAATCAGAAGAAAAAAATCAAAAGGGTAACCTTTATCAATCACAGTAGTCCTGATATGTGTCATGATACAAATTAAGTTTTCCCAGTAATTGAGTAGTAATTGGAAATTAAAATTTAAGAGAAAACTGAGGCTCGGACAAATATGGCAAAACATACATGAGAATTGGAGTGATATGGATCATCACATAACATTGTGTGTGTGGGACTGATGTGAATCATGCCTTCATTGCATTGAACAAATGTCCCTAAATCTCAGCAGATTATATTCATTATTTCCACAGCAATAGCAAAATGACGGTAATTCTCACAGCAGAATCCTTTTTGCTGCGAAAAATATATCTAAATTATCTAAATTACTTGCACAGATGTTGTCCTTGTAGAAAATGTCGCAAAAATCGGCAGATTTAAATGCTCCGGGAAGCAAAGGCTTTGTAATAAAATCCTTCGGCCCAGCTAACTGCGCATCAAGACTGCAGAAGGATTTTATTGCTTTGATTTTAGATCCGCCGATATTTTACATTTTCTACAAGGACAATATCTGTGCAAGTAATTTAGATATATTTTCCATAGCAAAAAGGGTTCTGCTGAGAGAATTACTGTCATGAAATAATGGATATAATCTAAGATTTAGAGGACATTATTTTGTTCATGCAATGAAGGCATACAAATCACATCAGTCACACACACACAATGTTATGTGATGGTCCATGTCACTCAAATTCTCATACATGTTTTGCCATATTTGTCCGAGCCTCAGTTTTCTCTTAAATTTTAATTTCCAATTACTACTCAATTACTGGGAAAACTAAATTGTATCATTACACATGTCTGGACTACTGTGATTGATAAAGGTTACCCCACTTGATTTTTTTTTTAATATCGGTATCGGTTCCACTTTTAAACCTATATCGGCCGATACCGATATGATAAAAAAGTACCCGATATGCCGATATGATATTGAAACAACACTAAAATTTGTTCATCTTCTTTTGGGGGAATATGCACTCTATAAATGAGGGATAAATAAGTAGCAAGTTTGTGCCGGCAAGTTCAGAGAATTAAGGCAAAGTTAACTGGCAAGATTTTCATTTTTCAAGTGTACGAGTCATTAACGCTTGAAGTTGATGGTATTCAGTGCTTTTAGTATATTACTTAAGGAGGAAAACTATCTTCAGAAGAGTATGCAATAATATTTTTTTTTAAAGCTGCACCAGAACCCATGCGTACAACCTGGAGGGAGGGGGGGGGTGTATTTCTCATGCATGGTATCAATATTCCCTGGAAATCTTTTCTTTCTCTTTTTGTATTTTATTGTTTTGTGAATTTCTTGTTTATTTCTGTTCATGAAATGCCAAAAAAGTGTGACATTTTCTCCAAGAAAATTCACTTTTTTTCCCTTTAGAAATTGACTTTCAGGATAAATTAAAAGTAAAACAAAAATTGTTTTAAGACAAAAGAAAAAATGCATGTAAAAACTCCAAATGTGAGATACTTTTTAAAGTGCCTAGTTGGTTTAAGAGACATCCTAATTTGCAAACTGAAAGCCCTGATGTCGTTTTCTAAAAAAAATGCAATACAAATCTAACAAAGATATGTGGAAATATTGTGGGAAAGGGGAGCCTCCTCCCAGGCTTGTGATGGGCATATTTACTTTGTAAGGGACTGCTTCTTGAGCAGCTTCCTCTCATTTGAAAGCTTGTTCCTTGCAGCTTCTTTCAAAGTCTTCATGTCTGTGTCTGGGTATTGTGCAGCCACGTTTTCTGTAGAACAAGAGAAGGGTGAAAACATGGACATATACACTTAGAAGGAAATGAAAGTTAGTCATGTTCAACAATTTTACAAGAACTGAAAGCACAATAGAAACCTTTGATAACGTCATTAAACCCATGTTTGTATACCTCTGTGGAAAGAACCATGAAATAACCCATTTATGAATTTACTGTACACAACATATGAGAGGAGCAGCTCACAATATCGTCACAAAATGAAAACTTTATAAACATCCGTAACATCGTCATTCTTTGACGGATTGTCCTCAAATTTATGTGTCTGTCATTATCCTGCTTCGATTAAAATTAATTTCATTTCAGGGTGGACTTCCCCTTTACAAATGTAAGCCCAATGCCATGAATTTGATTTAATAGAATGACATTTAGTCAATTTCCCATTTTCACATTTTCTACATGTCTTTTGGGTATGCTCAAAAAGGTAGGAAAAATTACACCCTATTCATTATGTTTAAGTAGACATGCAAAGAAAATTGCAACTATGCACAAATTATATATAATGTTTATGCTAGAAGCTTGGAAATGCCAAATGTGTAAGACTTTTGCTCATTACATATCGGGGAATGCAAAAAAAGCAAAGAGAAAATTCAAAAAATGACTGCAGTAATGCGAGCACTTTGGAGGAATTCGGGAAAATTTGGTGATGTTTTTATTGACGTCATGACATAGTCCAATCTAATGGTAGCAGACGACGTGTCATAGCTCAAGCAAAGATCATAAGTGCATTCATTGCTACTGAGGAACAGGTTTAATGTACTTCAAATTTGGCTAATTGTGATAATGTTGGAGGAAAAGGTGGCACTGAACCCTGCTATACCAATGCCCAGCATAGAAACATTCACTGGAAGGGCATATTTTAGTTTTTGGAAGGCAAGTGTCGTCGTATTTTTGAGTTTGAAAAGCCCACCTAACAATCGTGAATAGCGGTGGGGCTGCATGCATAACTGAAATGGTAGCAAAGCATAGCTAATGCTGAAAATGATTTTGGCTGAATGTATTATATGACAAGTGCAGTGTGAGTGTATACTATACACTCACACTGCACTTGCCATAATACAGTCAGTACACACACAAACACACAAGTCCCGCCGCTCAATGAATAACACGTGTCTGGACTCTGGAACTCATGCATAATATCAACGATATTTGGGTCATATCGTGTCTCCGCGATATATCGAAATAATCATGACATCATAATCGCGTATTCGATATTATTTTCATATCGCCTAATTTAGATAATATCGAAATACCGCCCAGCACTATAGTATTCATTTTAATACTGCACTTAGACCAATTGCAAATAGACAATTAGATGTATAAAAAAAACAAAAATTTAAAATCAATTTGCCCACCCATGAGAACTCTGCAGTTGACCGCGCAACCGCAGCAAAAAAAAAAAAAAAAAATCCCAGAATGGTCTAAATGGATCATATCAATTACAAAAAAAATATACTAGAGTTCATAACCATGCTCAATCAATAATCGCATTACAAATTACCCTTCAATTAACAATAACAGTAAGTTCTAAAGATAACATAAGGGAAAAATATCTTTAAAAATTAAACTTACACAGTGAGTAATCAATTTGGAAGATGGGGACGGTGATGAGTTGGAAGATGTCGGGGAGTTGGAGGACTGACGGACGTTCTGCTTGATGTTTTTCATCTCCTGCAGAAGTGCTGGTAGCTCTACATGAGAAAAAAAGGAAACAATTAAAATATGAACTCAATTTTGACATGGGGATAGCCATGTACTCGGTTTGGCCCAAGAGAGGCCGACTAAGTCAAATTGTCTGATTTCCCGGCGAGTTTCAGCTGTCTGATCCCCATGAAAGATATTAAATGAATCAGTTTTGTATAATAATAACTAGCGGAACCTATCAACTTCTATCAAGACCTGTGATATGGCTAATGGCACTGCATGAGGTTGTAAACCAACACGTGAGGGGTCACATATAATAAAGTGGCTATTCTTTTAGGTGGATTGTTTCTCCCTGAACCCTCGCAATTACTTTTAGAGACGCCCCCGTCGAATCCGGTGTTGATGTGGAATGTGAAGTATGGGAGATATCCTTGCATGGAATTATTTCACCATCCTTGCCCGGTAGGGAAGGGGACGCAGTCGAGGAAGAAACTTTTAAAGTGTAGAAGGGAATTGGTGGAGCAGGGCAGCAGGCGTCTCGTATTAAGAGATAATAATAATAATAATAAACTGATCCAATAAGGATTATGCTGGTCAATTTTATAAACAAATATTTCACATATTTACAGGTTTCAAATAAATGTTACAATCAATCGAATGAAGAATATTTGAAAACTAAATTTATTAAATTTGAGCCATTCTATGCAACTGAAATACAATGTATGAAGCCTAGTATCTCATATTACCTTTAACGCAGGCGAGGGCGGCAACAAGAGAGTCTCTCTCCTTTGTTGTAGATTGCACTTGGTCCTGAAGCTCTGCAATTCTTTCCTTGTCAGTTGGTGACTAAAAGGTAAAATAAATGTTTAAATAGTGTTATATTGTTTTTATATAAGGGCGATTCCACGTTATTGGCGTTACATTTCAGAGAGAATTTCGGAACTTTGAATACTCAGAGAAAATTGTTTGAGGGTTTTTTTCAGTTAATACACCCATTGGGTAAAGCACTAAACACATTTATTTCACAAAGAATTAGCAGCAACAACTTTGATTAGAAGGTTGAATTACAATAAATTAAAGTGCTGTTACGGGCGTTACTTCACAAGATTGAGATTTTGCTCACGTACCAACTTAACATCTTTAAGTCTCTGAAGTTTGAAGTACAATAAAAGTCCCATATTTGTATATTGAGAGCTCATTGACTGATGTTCAATATAGCATGCATGATTTATTTCTAAACCTATCCAACAAATTTAAATGCCTTTTAGTAGACTGTTACGCTGTGAAATTCTAAATTAAATTTCAACTTTAAAGTGATGTCAAGATTTAATTTGTTAAACATGACACTGGCTGCATTATTAGGAGAAAATAAATATTCACTATAAGCTGAAAGAAAAGCAAACCAGGAATGCTTGGGGTGTGAAATAACAAGATTTAAAGGTACGGTGTTATTTACCAGAAAAATCATGACATTTTGACCCAAAATACAGTTTTTTAAAGAAAATCTGTACAAGACATTTTTAGATGCCTTTAAACTAAAACTTTTATAAAGAGCTTAATGAACTCTCTTGTTTGATACTGGTGGCATCTGTAACTTTGGAGTTATTGAACATTTTTACATTTGTGGCTCAGGGCCAGGGATACTTTCATGGAATCGCCCATAAAAACTACAGGGTAGCAAATTAAATTATGCTAGGTTGTCTAATAATGAAAAATTAAGGGAACGTTTGGAATGTATCAGAAAGTTGAACAGAAGGTGGAATCTGCCTTGACAGACCGCAACAGCATTTCAAAAAGGCACTTCAAATGATTTCAGAAGAATGCTTGGGAGGCTACAATGCCCCAGATGATCGAGCAGGATACTTTCATTTACATGCATTTGTTTTACTTGTGATATACGCTGATAGGATGAAACCCTTACCTTGCTTGCAGTTTCCTTTTTTTTTGCCAACCTGTCCAGGAGCACAGCTTCCCGTACCTGGTTTGTCTTGGCCTGGGTCTTTGTTTTTTTTCTCTGAAACAATAGGAATGAATACAAAATAAATAAAAAAATATTTACATTTCAGAGAGTAATACTAATAGGCTTTACAACAACAACTAATTATTTAAAAATATAAATCACTAGACTGCTTATTGATCTCCTGAATATCTTTACTTGAACCCAAGTTTCCTTTGATACACATTTTACAACAGTTACACCCATTTTTTCAGCAAATATGCAAGGAGAATAGGAGATGCATGCAGAGGGGCAAATAAGTTTGTTATACTGTAAGCCCAACATCAAGGTAAAATCTGACAATTTGGATGGCTACTATACACGTAGGACGAAAAGCCTTAATGTTTTGAAAACAAAATTTTGATCTCCATTAAATTAAGTTTAATGCTGTTCAAAATTAACGATAAATACCTTATTTGCTGCTGGCATATCCACCTGAAGCACCTCATCATCTGCAGACTCATATCTCAAAGGTTTTTTTGAGATCGTTTTGCTCCTTTAGCCAGTTTAGGGTCTTTCTTCACAGACGTGGACTCGTTCTCGTCAGAGACCATTTCGTCACGAACCCTAAGAAGTTCGTCATCCAGCCGATTATCTGTGAAGACACAGGAATATGTTGATGAATTACTATTGCCGATTTCGATAAACTATTCAAGATAAACTATTGCAGACTTCTTACAACATGTTTAAGTTCCACATGTGAACATATATGATGAACAAGACCACTTTCAAAATTCAAAAGTAATACCATCCGATCGTAACACTAACAGCTAACAAAGTAACACTTTGATTAGACTCTAGAGAGCTGAAGTACATGTATAACGTTGGAACTTAGATACCTCCATGATCCATCATGGTCTACGTTGCATGTATACATTTAAGTTACTGAGCTTTATAATTAACTTAGTTTGTGCACCATTTAATTTGCCATTTCACCGGGCATAATGAAACACCAATTTTTATCAATATAAAAACATGAATGGTTTGAAAAATGAAATGTGAACATCAGGATCAGGGTGCAAAATGAAATCTGTCTTTAAGTCTTTGAAATTTCATGGAATGGATCTTCAAAATTAATTAAGGTATTTCAAACTTAGATCTAATAAAAAAAAACTTATTTTCGCTGATTTCCTGATAAGTGATAGACTCAGTCTCAGTCAAAGACTCAAAAGTCCCATCATGATCATATTCATAAAACGTGGGACTGGAGACGTAAAAATCCACTTTAAAAATGCAATTTACAGAAGTGAGGTTCTTTCAATATATTTTTCTTTGAAATTACGCTTAAGGGGAGTTAACGTTTGTATAGTGCGTTAATTAGAAGTCGGCGCAAAGCATGAACTCGGCCTCGGCGTGTGTAATTTTAAAAGTGCGTTTACGCACTTACCAAGAGAATACGCGTGGGAATACAATGCAATTTGTGCTCTGACTTACATGTGTGCGCATAAGATGCGTTCCAAATACACAGGCAAGTCATAACTGGAGATTTGAGCTGAGGCAGAAACTGGTAAGAAGTTCCATCAAAATTATCATTATTTTTTCTGTAAACTTAAATTTTACCTAATTTTGTTAGTATGACAGTATACGTGCAATTCCCATAATACGCCGACTTCATATTGCCATCACACGCGTTCGCGTAAAAGAACATCGCACGCATTTGAAGGCGATATCTTTAAGTTTAAGGGCACACTTTGTATCAACACTATGAGAAGAGCATCATAATCTGCGTAATTTTCTGCCTAAAGGAGACTAAATTCAGGTAAAATTTATATTATATTTTGTAGCCATAATAAGTGGAAAAGCTTACTAAGCCGACTTCTAATTGCCCCAACCATACAATAATTTTCAAAATGGCCGCCAGTGCAGTGAACTAGCGATAGAGGACTGCAAGTTTGGGGTTATAAAGTGAGTTTTAATTTATTTTATGGTATTTCTTTTTTTACTAACAATTAGATTGTTAATCATGTAATCAATAATAGGCACAAAATCAATAACATGTCATTTAGATTTCAAAAGATTGTATCTCAAAGTTGAAAATCTTAACATGTGCAATAGATACAAAATGCATGCACCACTTGTACACCTGTGGCTGTGCTTCGCACAGGGATGTGTATATTTACGACACTACTAGAAGAGCATCATAATCTGCGTAATTTTCTGCCTAAAGGAGACTAAATTCAGGTAAAATTTATATTATATTTTGTAGCCATAATAAGCGGAAAAGCTTACTAAGCCGACTTCTAATTGCCCTAACCATACTAATTCAAAAACTTACCTGCGAAGAACTTCACTCGAGCCACATACGCTTTGTTCTGCTTGGTTTTGCTCGATGATGGCCAGTTGACCAATAATTCGCGTTCGAAGTTCCATCGGTCATTGTTAAAATCTTCTGCTTTAACTGCCTCGGGATCCACTTCTAAATCGATGAAACTAGTCGATTCAATTTCCACTGTGCCTTCTTCGAAAAAATCATACAAACAATATTTCATCATGATGTAAGACTAAGACTAAGAGTAAAATAATCTAGAAGAAGCCAGACCTACAATTTTGAACTGCGAGAAAAATTTCAAATCTTTGCACAATGTACGTACGTGCGCTGTGCATGCATATAGCTTATACATTGTAGCTGGGCATGCATGCACGTGTTCGTTCGTGCGTATAATATGCATGCTCGAGCACGCACGTAGGGGATGCGCGTGGCCTTGCTTGGAGGGGCTCCCCGCGCGCGTCTTATTTTTTCGTACCACGGCGAGCCCAGATTCCTATTATATCATGAATATTCATTACGCAGGGTCGGGGAAAGTCTCGATTCTCTTGAATATTCATGTATGATCGAGGCGGGAACTATACTAGCGTGTAGCATGCGCTCGCCGTGGTACGAAAAAATAAGACGCTCCCGCGCGCACGCACACGTACACACGTACGTACACAGAAGCGCAATCACTGATCTCTATTGACTATTGTTAATAGAGATCGGTGCATGCGCGCCATAGAATCAAAATCACGAAGCGGCGACACGTTTTGAAGAGCACCAGTAAAATATTAAATAAATCTATAAATACAAATGCAAATAAAAAATAAGCTGTTTTCTTAATTGTTTGAGATTTTTACCGGGAATTTGTGTTGGTTTCAGGGTTTTTAGGAACATATACACCTACCTATATGCATTAAACATCGTAATTCCATGATTTTTTAAATCAGCTTCTCACGATGTTAAACAGCTAGTGGCTTTAATTATATGCATAAATTCCATTTTAATTATTCATATATTAATTAAGAAGTTTGGGAGTTAGAAACATGTCTTAATAATGTTGCAAACTTATTTCACACGTACTTTCTGAAGAAAAAAATTGTAAAATTTCTTTTTATTTCTTTTGTATTCTATTGTTTTTTGAATTTCTTATGTATTTCTTTGTTTTTCAACTTTTGTTTTTTATTGTTTTTTGTTGAATTGTTGAATAAGTATTGAATATCAGCAGGTATTACAGTAATATGAATTATTACAAAAGCTAACAACATTTTATAGCCCAAAATGGAATTTTAGCTTGAGTCATTTTCCATAGGTTTTGTACACAAATCCTGAAAATACTCAAATTTTGAGCAGACATTCGATTACGTAATGTTGCGTAACTCGGGGACGGTACGTCCGATTTTTTCAAAAATAGTATCAAAAGTTGCGCAAGATGTGAAAGAAAAAAGTCCTGAAAACGCGGATGGCATTTTGTAATTACATGTATATACACAAAAAAAGTATAAGAAAAAAAAAATAAGAGAATTATGGGGCTGTAACATTGATGAATGAAATAATTTTGTTTTGTGGGATCCTTATTCATTCAAGCACATGTGATCACTGTGACTACCTTGATTCAACATTGGTAATCTATTCCTAACAATGTTGTACAATCCACTTCTGTTATAACAAGCACATGTGTTTGCAACAAGGTTTCATAACAGTGAGGCAATTCACATGATCCCAAATTCAAGCATGTGTGCATATGTCTATGTTTTTACTGTATCAATATAAAGTAATTGGCTTGAACCCAAGGACCCTGTTAAAACAGGAGTGGACTGTACATGTATACATCTAGGCCCTTTTATGTATGCAAAGTTATAGAGATAATAAGACATCTTTATAATATGGTTCTAGAACTGATAATCATATGCCAAATTTACTCTGCAAAAGATCTTATGTGTATGTGTTTCAAGAAGGGAAATATGTTTTAACAGAGAGTATTAAAAAATACTCATTTTATTAATATGGCTTGATGAACCTGTGTTTCATCATTGTGAAGGTAAAGAAATAAATATTAATTTTATATTGAAATATAAACTTGTGTGCCTTAGTAATGTTTTGGTTGTGTATATGTTCATATTACTGTTGTTTGTATGGGTGTATTTATACATTTCTGACAGCTTGAGGATGCACCTTGTCTATGTGTTCAGTATTATGAGATCTCATTATAAAGAGGCAATTTACTTGGTCCGAAAAACCTCGTTATAACCGGAATTGACTGTACCACTTATTCATGCTTTTAGTTACAATAGCATTACATATTTCTGCAGAACATACATGTATACAATACTCTCAATATACAACACAAGTGTACATATCTTTATACTCCATACATTTTATTTCAGGGTATTAGTACATTTACAAAGGCTGTATCATCTACGATACTCTATATTTGTATATGCATGTACATTATCTTCGATAGCTTGGGAAATTATTATTTTACCACTTTCCTACTAAGTTCCCATGCAGTATGGTATAATAATTATATCCCAAGCTGTATATCTAAATCACTGTATGTCACAATGGGCCATATGCATAAAATAAGTAATTATGCTTTTACTAGGATTTGTCTTATACATATACTTTTGAATTCAACTAAATTCAATACTCATTTATTCCGTTTCCAAATAGATGAAATAAGCAATTACAATCATATAACGATAACACAAAATATCACAGTATCATGATAAGAAACCATAATAATGATATTAACAATATCAAATTACATGTAGTACTTAATCTCATGTTAATGAAAATACAAGATTCCTGATATACATGTAACAAGGTAATTTCCATGGTCCCAAGAACCTCGATCGTTTTAACGAGTTATTTTTTCCTGTGGTATTTCCTATGGTATATCTTTACAACATGGGTACCACAGGCTACATCTCTGCAATATACCACAGAAATCCTGTGTAGGCTTTTCACCCCTGTGGTATTTTCTGTGCTACACTACCATTTGTACCAGTACAACAGCAGTGCTGTATAGTATTTTTGTGGTATAATTTTTATCTGTGGTATTTCCTATGGTATTTTGAGTACCACAGTTAGGCTATACCTCTGCAGTACCACAGGAATCTGTGTGGGATTTTACCCTTGTGGTATTTTCTGTGGTATTACACTGTACCATATAAGTAACACAGCACTGCTGTATGGTAGTTTTGTGGTATAATTGTTCTCTGTGGTATTTCCTATGGTATTTTAGTACCACATGAGTACCACAGGCCACACCTCTGCAGTACCACAGGAATCTGTGTGGGGTTTTACCCCTTGTGGTATTTTCTGTGGTATTACAATATACCATAAAAGTACCACAGCACTGCTGTATGGTAGTTTTGTGGTATAATTTTTCTCTGTGGTATTTCCTATGGTATTTTTAGTACCACATGAGTACCACAGGCTACACCTCTGCAGTACCACAGGAATCTGTGTGGGGTTTTAACCCTTGTGGTATTTTCTGTGGTATTACAATGTACCATACAAGTACC
>CP137672.1:28688891-28757669 GCA_037976565.1 Mesocentrotus franciscanus | reverse complement strand
TGGAGGAATTCAGGAAAATTTGGTGATGTTTTTATTGACGTCATGACATAGTCCAATCTAATGGTAGCAGACGACGTGTCATAGCTCAAGCAAAGATCATAATGCATTCATTGCTACTGAGGAACAGGTTTAATGTACTTCAAATTTGGCTAATTGTGATAATGTTGGAGGAAAGGTGGCACTGAACCCTGCTATACCAATGCCCAGCATAGAAACATTCACTGGAAGGGCATATTTTAGTTTTGGAAGGCAAGTGTCGTCGTATTTTTTGAGTTTGAAAAGCCCACCTAACAATCGTGAATAGCGGTGGGGCTGCATGCATAACTGAAATGGTAGCAAAGCATAGCTAATGCTGAAAATGATTTTGGCTGAATGTATTATATGACAAGTGCAGTGTGAGTGTATACTATACACTCACACTGCACTACCATAATACAGTCAGTACACACACAAACACACAAGTCCCGCCGCTCAATGAATAACACGTGTCTGGACTCTGGAACTCATGCATAATATCAACGATATTTGGGTCATATCGTGTCTCCGCGATATATCGAAATAATCATGAGATCATAATCGCGTATTCGATATTATTTTCATATCGCCTAATTTAGATAATATCGAAATACCGCCCAGCACTATAGTATTCATTTTAATACTGCACTTAGACCAATTGCAAATAGACAATTAGATGTATAAAAAAAAAAAATTTAAAATCAATTGGCCCACCCATGAGAACTCTGCAGTTGACCGCGCAACCGCAGCAAAAAAAAAAAAAAAAATCCCAGAATGGTGTAAATGGATCATATCAATTACAAAAAAAATATACTAGAGTTCATAACCATGCTCAATCAATAATCGCATTACAAATTACCCTTCAATTAACAATAACAGTAAGTTCTAAAGATAACATAAGGGAAAAATATCTTTAAAAATTAAACTTACACAGTGAGTAATCAATTTGGAAGATGGGGACGGTGATGAGTTGGAAGATGTCGGGAGTTGGAGGACTGACGGACGTTCTGCTTGATGTTTTTCATCTCCTGCAGAAGTGCTGGTAGCTCTACATGAGAAAAAAACAATTAAAATATGAACTCAATTTTGACATGGGGATAGCCATGTACTCGGTTTGGCCCAAGAGAGCCGACTAAGTCAAATTGTCTGATTTCCCGGCGAGTTTCAGCTGTCTGATCCCCATGAAAGATATTAAATGAATCAGTTTTGTATAATAATAACTAGCGGAACCTATCAACTTCTATCAAGACCTGTGATATGGCTAATGGCACTGCATGAGGTTGTAAACCAACACGTGAGGGGTCACATATAATAAAGTGGCTATTCTTTTAGGTGGATTGTTTCTCCTGAACCCTCGCAATTACTTTTAGAGACGCCCCTCGAATCCGGTGTTGATGTGGAATGTGAAGTATGGGAGATATCCTTGCATGGAATTATTTCACCATCCTTGCCCGGTAGGGAAGGGGACGCAGTCGAGGAAGAAACTTTTAAAGTGTAGAAGGGAATTGGTGGAGCAGGGCAGCAGGCGTCTCGTATTAAGAGATAATAATAATAATAATAAACTGATCCAATAAGGATTATGCTGGTCAATTTTATAAACAAATATTTCACATATTTACAGGTTTCAAATAAATGTTACAATCAATCGAATGAAGAATATTTGAAAACTAAATTTATTAAATTTGAGCCATTCTATGCAACTGAAATACAATGTATGAAGCCTAGTATCTCATATTACCTTTAACGCAGGCGAGGGCGGCAACAAGAGAGTCTCTCTCCTTTGTTGTAGATTGCACTTGGTCCTGAAGCTCTGCAATTCTTTCCTTGTCAGTTGGTGACTAAAAGGTAAAATAAATGTTTAAATAGTGTTATATTGTTTTTATATAAGGGCGATTCCACGTTATTGGCGTTACATTTCAGAGAGAATTTCGGAACTTTGAATACTCAGAGAAAATTGTTTGAGGGTTTTTTTCAGTTAATACACCCATTGGGTAAAGCACTAAACACATTTATTTCACAAAGAATTAGCAGCAACAACTTTGATTAGAAGGTTGAATTACAATAAATTAAAGTGCTGTTACGGGCGTTACTTCACAAGATTGAGATTTTGCTCACGTACCAACTTAACATCTTTAAGTCTCTGAAGTTTGAAGTACAATAAAAGTCCCATATTTGTATATTGAGAGCTCATTGACTGATGTTCAATATAGCATGCATGATTTATTTCTAAACCTATCCAACAAATTTAAATGCCTTTTAGTAGACTGTTACGCTGTGAAATTCTAAATTAAATTTCAACTTTAAAGTGATGTCAAGATTTAATTTGTTAAACATGACACTGGCTGCATTATTAGGAGAAAATAAATATTCACTATAAGCTGAAAGAAAAGCAAACCAGGAATGCTTGGGGTGTGAAATAACAAGATTTAAAGGTACGGTGTTATTTACCAGAAAAATCATGACATTTTGACCCAAAATACAGTTTTTAAAGAAAATCTGTACAAGACATTTTTAGATGCCTTTAAACTAAAACTTTTATAAAGAGCTTAATGAACTCTCTTGTTTGATACTGGTGGCATCTGTAACTTTGGAGTTATTGAACATTTTTACATTTGTGGCTCAGGGCCAGGGATACTTTCATGGAATCGCCCATAAAAACTACAGGGTAGCAAATTAAATTATGCTAGGTTGTCTAATAATGAAAAATTAAGGGAACGTTTGGAATGTATCAGAAAGTTGAACAGAAGGTGGAATCTGCCTTGACAGACCGCAACAGCATTTCAAAAAGGCACTTCAAATGATTTCAGAAGAATGCTTGGGAGGCTACAATGCCCCAGATGATCGAGCAGGATACTTTCATTTACATGCATTTGTTTTACTTGTGATATACGCTGATAGGATGAAACCCTTACCTTGCTTGCAGTTTCCTTTTTTTTTGCCAACCTGTCCAGGAGCACAGCTTCCCGTACCTGGTTTGTCTTGGCCTGGGTCTTTGTTTTTTTTCTCTGAAACAATAGGAATGAATACAAAATAAATAAAAAAAAATATTTACATTTCAGAGAGTAATACTAATAGGCTTTACAACAACAACTAATTATTTAAAAATATAAATCACTAGACTGCTTATTGATCTCCTGAATATCTTTACTTGAACCCAAGTTTCCTTTGATACACATTTTACAACAGTTACACCCATTTTTTCAGCAAATATGCAAGGAGAATAGGAGATGCATGCAGAGGGGCAAATAAGTTTGTTATACTGTAAGCCCAACATCAAGGTAAAATCTGACAATTTGGATGGCTACTATACACGTGGACGAAAAGCCTTAATGTTTTGAAAACAAAATTTTGATCTCCATTAAATTAAGTTTAATGCTGTTCAAAATTAACGATAAATACCTTATTTGCTGCTGGCATATCCACCTGAAGCACCTCATCATCTGCAGACTCATATCTCAAAGGTTTTTTTTGAGATCGTTTTGCTCCTTTAGCCAGTTTAGGGTCTTTCTTCACAGACGTGGACTCGTTCTCGTCAGAGACCATTTCGTCACGAACCCTAAGAAGTTCGTCATCCAGCCGATTATCTGTGAAGACACAGGAATATGTTGATGAATTACTATTGCCGATTTCGATAAACTATTCAAGATAAACTATTGCAGACTTCTTACAACATGTTTAAGTTCCACATGTGAACATATATGATGAACAAGACCACTTTCAAAATTCAAAAGTAATACCATCCGATCGTAACACTAACAGCTAACAAAGTAACACTTTGATTAGACTCTAGAGAGCTGAAGTACATGTATAACGTTGGAACTTAGATACCTCCATGATCCATCATGGTCTACGTTGCATGTATACATTTAAGTTACTGAGCTTTATAATTAACTTAGTTTGTGCACCATTTAATTTGCCATTTCACCGGGCATAATGAAACACCAATTTTTATCAATATAAAAACATGAATGGTTTGAAAAATGAAATGTGAACATCAGGATCAGGGTGCAAAATGAAATCTGTCTTTAAGTCTTTGAAATTTCATGGAATGGATCTTCAAAATTAATTAAGGTATTTCAAACTTAGATCTAATAAAAAAACTTATTTTCGCTGATTTCCTGATAAGTGATAGACTCAGTCTCAGTCAAAGACTCAAAAGTCCCATCATGATCATATTCATAAAACGTGGGACTGGAGACGTAAAAATCCACTTTAAAAATGCAATTTACAGAAGTGAGGTTCTTTCAATATATTTTTCTTTGAAATTACGCTTAAGGGAGTTAACGTTTGTATAGTGCGTTAATTAGAAGTCGGCGCAAAGCATGAACTCGGCCTCGGCGTGTGTAATTTTAAAAGTGCGTTTACTTACCAAGAGAATACGCGTGGGAATACAATGCAATTTGTGCTCTGACTTACATGTGTGCGCATAAGATGCGTTCCAAATACACAGGCAAGTCATAACTGGAGATTTGAGCTGAGGCAGAAACTGGTAAGTTCCATCAAAATTATCATTATTTTTTCTGTAAACTTAAATTTTACCTAATTTTGTTAGTATGACAGTATACGTGCAATTCCCATAATACGCCGACTTCATATTGCCATCACACGCGTTCGCGTAAAAGAACATCGCACGCATTTGAAGGCGATATCTTTAAGTTTAAGGGCACACTTTGTATCAACACTATGAGAAGAGCATCATAATCTGCGTAATTTTCTGCCTAAAGGAGACTAAATTCAGGTAAAATTTATATTATATTTTGTAGCCATAATAAGTGGAAAAGCTTACTAAGCCGACTTCTAATTGCCCCAACCATACAATAATTTTCAAAATGGCCGCCAGTGCAGTGAACTAGCGATAGAGGACTGCAAGTTTGGGGTTATAAAGTGAGTTTTAATTTATTTTATGGTATTTCTTTTTTTACTAACAATTAGATTGTTAATCATGTAATCAATAATAGGCACAAAATCAATAACATGTCATTTAGATTTCAAAAGATTGTATCTCAAAGTTGAAAATCTTAACATGTGCAATAGATACAAAATGCATGCACCACTTGTACACCCCTGTGGCTGTGCTTCGCACAGGGATGTGTATATTTACGACACTACTAGAAGAGCATCATAATCTGCGTAATTTTCTGCCTAAAGGAGACTAAATTCAGGTAAAATTTATATTATATTTTGTAGCCATAATAAGCGGAAAAGCTTACTAAGCCGACTTCTAATTGCCCTAACCATACTAATTCAAAAACTTACCTGCGAAGAACTTCACTCGAGCCACATACGCTTTGTTCTGCTTGGTTTTGCTCGATGATGGCCAGTTGACCAATAATTCGCGTTCGAAGTTCCATCGGTCATTGTTAAAATCTTCTGCTTTAACTGCCTCGGGATCCACTTCTAAATCGATGAAACTAGTCGATTCAATTTCCACTGTGCCTTCTTCGAAAAAATCATACAAACAATATTTCATCATGATGTAAGACTAAGACTAAGAGTAAAATAATCTAGAAGAAGCCAGACCTACAATTTTGAACTGCGAGAAAAATTTCAAATCTTTGCACAATGTACGTACGTGCGCTGTGCATGCATATAGCTTATACATTGTAGCTGGGCATGCATGCACGTGTTCGTTCGTGCGTATAATATGCATGCTCGAGCACGCACGTAGGGGATGCGCGTGGCCTTGCTTGAGGGCTCCCCGCGCGCGTCTTATTTTTCGTACCACGGCGAGCCCAGATTCCTATTATATCATGAATATTCATTACGCAGGGTCGGGGAAAGTCTCGATTCTCTTGAATATTCATGTATGATCGAGGCGGGAACTATACTAGCGTGTAGCATGCGCTCGCCGTGGTACGAAAAAATAAGACGCTCCCCGCGCCGCACGCACACGTACACACGTACGTACACAGAAGCGCAATCACTGATCTCTATTGACTATTGTTAATAGAGATCGGTGCATGCGCGCCATAGAATCAAAATCACGAAGCGGCGACACGTTTTGAAGAGCACCAGTAAAATATTAAATAAATCTATAAATACAAATGCAAATAAAAAATAAGCTGTTTTCTTAATTGTTTGAGATTTTTACCGGGAATTTGTGTTGGTTTCAGGGTTTTTAGGAACATATACACCTACCTATATGCATTAAACATCGTAATTCCATGATTTTTTAAATCAGCTTCTCACGATGTTAAACAGCTAGTGGCTTTAATTATATGCATAAATTCCATTTTAATTATTCATATATTAATTAAGAAGTTTGGGAGTTAGAAACATGTCTTAATAATGTTGCAAACTTATTTCACACGTACTTTCTGAAGAAAAAAATTGTAAAATTTCTTTTTATTTCTTTTGTATTCTATTGTTTTTTGAATTTCTTATGTATTTCTTTGTTTTTCAACTTTTGTTTTTATTGTTTTTTGTTGAATTGTTGAATAAGTATTGAATATCAGCAGGTATTACAGTAATATGAATTATTACAAAAGCTAACAACATTTTATAGCCCAAAATGGAATTTTAGCTTGAGTCATTTTCCATAGGTTTTGTACACAAATCCTGAAAATACTCAAATTTTGAGCAGACATTCGATTACGTAATGTTGCGTAACTCGGGGACGGTACGTCCGATTTTTTCAAAAATAGTATCAAAAGTTGCGCAAGATGTGAAAGAAAAAAGTCCTGAAAACGCGGATGGCATTTTGTAATTACATGTATATACACAAAAAAAGTATAAGAAAAAAAAAAGAGAATTATGGGGCTGTAACATTGATGAATGAAATAATTTTGTTTTGTGGGATCCTTATTCATTCAAGCACATGTGATCACTGTGACTACCTTGATTCAACATTGGTAATCTATTCCTAACAATGTTGTACAATCCACTTCTGTTATAACAAGCACATGTGTTTGCAACAAGGTTTCATAACAGTGAGGCAATTCACATGATCCCAAATTCAAGCATGTGTGCATATGTCTATGTTTTTACTGTATCAATATAAAGTAATTGGCTTGAACCCAAGGACCCTGTTAAAACAGGAGTGGACTGTACATGTATACATCTAGGCCCTTTATGTATGCAAAGTTATAGAGATAATAAGACATCTTTATAATATGGTTCTAGAACTGATAATCATATGCCAAATTTACTCTGCAAAAGATCTTATGTGTATGTGTTTCAAGAAGGGAAATATGTTTTAACAGAGAGTATTAAAAAATACTCATTTTATTAATATGGCTTGATGAACCTGTGTTTCATCATTGTGAAGGTAAAGAAATAAATATTAATTTTATATTGAAATATAAACTTGTGTGCCTTAGTAATGTTTTGGTTGTGTATATGTTCATATTACTGTTGTTTGTATGGGTGTATTTATACATTTCTGACAGCTTGAGGATGCACCTTGTCTATGTGTTCAGTATTATGAGATCTCATTATAAAGAGGCAATTTACTTGGTCCGAAAAACCTCGTTATAACCGGAATTGACTGTACCACTTATTCATGCTTTTAGTTACAATAGCATTACATATTTCTGCAGAACATACATGTATACAATACTCTCAATATACAACACAAGTGTACATATCTTTATACTCCATACATTTTATTTCAGGGTATTAGTACATTTACAAAAGGCTGTATCATCTACGATACTCTATATTTGTATATGCATGTACATTATCTTCGATAGCTTGGGAAATTATTATTTTACCACTTTCCTACTAAGTTCCCATGCAGTATGGTATAATAATTATATCCCAAGCTGTATATCTAAATCACTGTATGTCACAATGGGCCATATGCATAAAATAAGTAATTATGCTTTTACTAGGATTTGTCTTATACATATACTTTTGAATTCAACTAAATTCAATACTCATTTATTCCGTTTCCAAATAGATGAAATAAGCAATTACAATCATATAACGATAACACAAAATATCACAGTATCATGATAAGAAACCATAATAATGATATTAACAATATCAAATTACATGTAGTACTTAATCTCATGTTAATGAAAATACAAGATTCCTGATATACATGTAACAAGGTAATTTCCATGGTCCCAAGAACCTCGATCGTTTTAACGAGTTATTTTTTCCTGTGGTATTTCCTATGGTATATCTTTACAACATGGGTACCACAGGCTACATCTCTGCAATATACCACAGAAATCCTGTGTAGGCTTTTCACCCCTGTGGTATTTTCTGTGCTACACTACCATTTGTACCAGTACAACAGCAGTGCTGTATAGTATTTTTGTGGTATAATTTTTATCTGTGGTATTTCCTATGGTATTTTGAGTACCACAGTTAGGCTATACCTCTGCAGTACCACAGGAATCTGTGTGGGATTTTACCCCTTGTGGTATTTTCTGTGGTATTACACTGTACCATATAAGTAACACAGCACTGCTGTATGGTAGTTTTGTGGTATAATTGTTCTCTGTGGTATTTCCTATGGTATTTTAGTACCACATGAGTACCACAGGCCACACCTCTGCAGTACCACAGGAATCTGTGTGGGGTTTTACCCTTGTGGTATTTTCTGTGGTATTACAATATACCATAAAAGTACCACAGCACTGCTGTATGGTAGTTTTGTGGTATAATTTTCTCTGTGGTATTTCCTATGGTATTTTTAGTACCACATGAGTACCACAGGCTACACCTCTGCAGTACCACAGGAATCTGTGTGGGGTTTTAACCCTTGTGGTATTTTCTGTGGTATTACAATGTACCATACAAGTACCACAGCACTGCTGTGTGGTAGTTTTGTGGTATAATTTTTCTCTGTGGTATTTCCTATGGTATTTTTAGTACCACATGAGTACCACAGGCTACACCTCTGCAGTACCACAGGAATCTGTGTGGGGTTTTAACCCGTGTGGTATTTTCTGTGGTATTAGAATGTACCATACAAGTACCACAGCACTGCTGTGTGGTATTTTGTGGTATAATTTTTTTTCTGTGGTATTTCCTATGGTATTTTTAGTACCACATGAGTACCACAGGCTACACTTCTGCAGTACCACAGGACTTTGTGTGGTACTTCATTATCCCTGTGGTATTTTCTGTGGTATTATGCAGTACCACAGGAATACCACACGAATACCACACGATATTTTTGTAAGGGTGGGAGCACAATAAGCACAATTCATAACTCTGATACACCGTCTAATGGGTAAAAGTCAAAGGGATTACATTTCCTTTATTTCAAATCTCCTAGGCTTATGAGGAAAAGAAACGACTCATAACTTCATGCCTCGAATGTCTCCACTTCTGTGAAATCTCACAGAGGGTGTAGACATTTAAACAAAGGAATGATTTGTTACCATTATATATCTTGGGTCACGGTTAGATTTGTTTATATATCTTAGTTATCGATGAAACTTACTATGATTCGTCTAGATGAAACTCTTTTCATACTGATTAATCTTGCAATACAAAAATATCGGATTTTGTTGAATAAAAACATGTAATTGGATGAGTATTACAGATCTGTCCGGTCGGACAGATTAAACCAATGTAACTTTTGTCTTCCCGGAGCTGACTATCGACTAAATCTTAGAACAGCTAGTTGCACACACACACACATACACACACTCAAAAGATTTGTTTTAACAAATGACGTTTAAAAAATACTGTTTTTACCTTTAAAAACAAAACATCACAACTGCAACAAACATATAAAATCTTTATAACTACGGATCTATTACTTAGGTCTACGACATAAAAAAAGATAACCAAATAAAAGGTCATCACATGATAAAACAATAATTCAAAGCATATGACATGCTTTTAATACATTCTGTCTCAATGCTTAGATAATTACCTGGAAATGTTGTCTTTACAGATACTGATAAGATGGTTACAAGCATTGTTTGTTCGTAAACAATTTTCTGCAAGTCCTACTGTTAGGCTAGTCATTTGTATTCTTTGTTTCTACTTTACTCGCAAACAAATATATACACTCTCAGATATATTTGTAACCTTAAATTCAGATATAAAAACGTTTGTAGAAAGACGTAAATGTATGCAATGTGATCCCTTGGCTGACAACATTATACATCTACATATATATTTACATAGTCAATACATTGTATATCAAGGAGAAATTTACAGGCTTTCAGATGATCACAGTATTTCTCAAGGTGATCAAAAAGCCGCTAAGAGGAGCGATACTTTCAAAACAGCTCAAAGAGAATACATCTCTCACACCGTAATACACATTGCAAGATTCCACTTCAATTACTTATCCATGTGTACTGCACAGAAACTGGCAAATCATTACATCACATGTATTAATGGAAACGATCATTACAATATGGACATTGATGAAAAGATATTTATAATAGGCTTTACAAATTAGAATGATTATGATAATGGGTCTATGTCCTATTCAGATCTACTGATCATAGAAAAAACATAAACATAACGTACATTGCATTGTGCGATTGGAAATAGACACGCATTGTAATGCTACTAAATATAAAATGACAATAATCCTGTAAATCGAGAAATGTGCTCCATCAAACGCCATTTTCCAAACCATTTAATGGAGATTTCTCTCTGGCTAACTAACCCTGTCTTACTCCTCTCTGTATAACTCTCTGTCTTACTACAGTAACTGTTGTATACATGTCTCTAAGCAGTCTAGATTGTAGGTATGCACCACTATTTGATCTTGATGAATGATTCCTCTTTATTACTACATCAATCACTGTTCCATGCATGTCACAAACTAGACTTAAACATGAAAGATAGTGTCATGATTAGTTGGATGTATCCGTTTTGGGAAATGATGTAATGACAAAATACTTAGGGTGATAACAATGATAATAATAATAATAATACAAGCACGAAGTGTATGGATCATGTTAAATGTTTTGCGTTATAATGTAAACATAGAACGAATTTGTAAGAGAACATTGGGTGGAAAACTTGTCATTCTGTCAATTTCAATCACGTATATACTCCGCAAAAGATAATCATACTTTATAACAATGTTTTTTCATCAAACTTGGTATTATGTTCATGAAATACAAGACAGACACCCGGGCTTACAACCGTGTAACAACACTTTAATGATGTATTGGCCATTCACGGCATGTAGTTCAGAAAATAGAAATTAATAATGCATAATTTAAATTATGTCAACACCAATTCCAATGTGTATGGATGTTATATTTCCATTTGACTGAACAGCAAAACAAAACAAAAAACTTAATTAAAACAAAAATGATATAATGATTATGATATATTTACACATATGTACATTATCAAGATATCAAGAAATGAGAATGTTCACTACGTGACTATATTATTAAATTTAGCAGAATTTTTTTCAATACTTAAATGTATAAAGCAATAATTTATTGGATAGCACAGAAATAAGACTAAAGCTTGTCTAGATCAAGTATATCAATTATATACACGGTATTTTCAACAATTGATAATGGATGAATTGTCGGTTAAACAGGAAAAAGTCGATACAATTCTCTTTTCCAGTAGTTCCGGTAGTGAAATAAATTTCCTAGTATACCGGAAATTATTACAGAATACATTGTATCACCGTGATAAAGGACATATCAACAGATCCTTACGGTTTAGATTTCTTATGACCTAGTTATGATAGTACAATGCAATATATTATCATCATCATTACAGTTTAGCCAATATGAGTACACACAAACCGGTTGGAATTAAATTAAACAATCAATATAGAGTTTAGATTTGTTTAAATTCAGTTCGGTTCGGTTCGGTTCATTTCATATTTCATATTTCACGTTCCACATTGTCAGTTTCATTGACCAGAAATGTAAAGAAAGTAACAAAACAATTTCTTTTTTGATACAAATTAGCTCATAATTATATAAAATCACTTTTATTTGTTTGTAATTACTTGTAAATTAAGGACTTAAGTAAAATAAGAAAAGAGGAAATGAAGAAGCCTAAGGTAAAAGCGTAGCTTGTTGGTTGTAGGCTGTATATCGTAGGCTCTAGGTTGTATTGCATATATTTTTTAAAAATTATAACCCATCTTTATGGTTATCCTATTTACATCACCAGGAAGCCCCTTTATAAGATTATGTAAAATGGTAAGGGTTCATAAGCCGTCAAACTTTTCCTTATCTTGAAGCTTCATGTGTGATGTAATTAAGTTTCTGGTTTTAATATAATGTAAACTGATGGTATTCTAAGTACATGTACTTCTATTTATTCAGAAATGAATAAATGTCATTATATTAAATCTAAATGAAATCGGAGAAATCAATTGCTGCCCTTTAATAGCCATTTGATATTTTAGTCGAGTCTTTTTGATGATACAGAAAACAAAAGGGATACTGAAACAATAAATGGAAGAGCTTAGTCAATCAAGACAGGTAAGGGCGAAGGTATTTGTTTTCTATACCATGTTTCCAGATTCAAGTTGAAAAATACTGAGCCATTAAGTTGTTTATACTTTTTTGAAAGACATTTCATACCAGTAAATAAAAGGATGTTTACCGTGTGTTGCATCGTTTTCTCTTATCCCTCTCCGCTGTCCGAATTTCTTTTCTGATAAACCTATCGTTTTATCTCTCAATTCCTTTTTAATACTGGCTTCCATCTACATGCGCACGCTCTCTCTCTCTCTTTCTCTCTCTCTCTCTTTCTCTCTCCGTCTCTCTCTCTCTCTCTTTCACTCTCTTTCTCTCTTTACTAGGATATAATCTGATGTGCTTGAAGTAAGCACAAATGCTTTGCTAAGTTCAAAGTAATTTCAATGAGGCTACAGAGAAATAAAAATTCGCCCCGAAAATAAATCGAATTTATCCATATGCTTCAACATAGAAATATACTTATTTATTAGCAAATATCGAGACAGGGCAAAAACAGTAACATGTTTATAATCCTATATTCCATGCATTTTAACTTTAGCTATCCTTCAAGTAGTATAATTAGTTATTCGGGTAGCCTGGTTACCGCCACAGTCGACAAGTTTCATGTTGAAGTAGTAGTAGTCTGCTGCCATCAAGTGGTCTTATGAGGGTCATCGTCAAACGTTGATACGTTGTTGCTTGAAGGCCAAACCATATAGTACTTGAACGTTATCTTCCCACTCACCACTATGATTAGGGAAACATAAGAATACCAGAAAAAACATATATAATGATGTTTTACTTACTTTTAAGTAATGCATTTTTGCAGTTGAATTTGAGAGAGGTAAAATTCTATATTATCTTCTTAAATAATCATTGTTGGATTTGATTTCATAAGTTCATTTGTTCCATATACATCAACATATTTACATTACCAATCTTATAAATTTAGATGTATAATAAATACATGGTATATACAGAAAAGGAGTCGTCTTAAGCATAAGCTAGAAGTGACGTCCTCTCGAAAATGAAAATAAGAATACATACCATATGAAGCGATGCATACAATTCGGTAAGAAAGGAAGCAAATTTTAAAAAAGAGTATAGAAAGAGAAGGGACAGAGAGGAGCGGGGAGGACAAAAAACTTACATTCATTATAGGTTTGGGAGGTGTACATATATATCAAGTCAAGTTATAAATAATCACCTTTTGACAGCTCCTATTCATGACAATAGGGACATTCTTAAAATAAATTAAAAGTTAAAAATAAGCTTCCTGAGCTTGAAATACTTGTAGGTCAGATATCTAACATGTAAATAGTTCACTATCATTTATTTTATTTTATTAGTTAGTATCCGTCAATCCCAATCCTTAATAACGTTTAAGGAAAGTTTGAAGTATTTCTTGTTTAATAGTAATTTTTGTTTATAGTAATTCGCTGTATTATCTGTAGTTGTTATTATTAGAATTATGAATTATTATTGCTGTTTGTTTACGTTGTACCTTGTTTTGTTCAGTGGCTAAAAAATTGTATTAAGCGCTTAATAAATGTAATTTATTATTATTATTGTTGTTTCCATTTGAATCGAATCAGTGAGGCGATGGATTCATTCACATGTATACATTCGAAGAAGAAGAATTGATAATGAGAAGAGGCTAGAATACTTTTTAGTAAAACCAAAATTAGATTTGAATTTGACTACTATTTGCAATCAATTTTATATTGGTAAACAAAATTGTTCAAAAAGGTACTGCAGACAATACATTCCAGGCAGGGAAGATTTAATATATATATATATATATATATGATGTCGTTATCATGACCAATGTAGCAGGCAGAGGATAAGGAGACACAAATAGGCTTAAACTCCGTACCTTCCTGAAATCATTGCTTCATGAAATTTTATTTGTTGTTATTTTTGTTACAGAGATAACAATACACAGACAGTTTGTTTGCCAAAAAACAAAACAAAAATAATTTTGTTGGTGTTCTGGAAAAATAAAATCATGGATATTGTATTACTGTGAGAATCGTGTTTTATCTATTTACTTTTTTCAACGGTGCTGAGAGAAGTTTATTTTTGGTAAGATGCATGCTACATAATCATTTGAAAAATTCTACAATTAGACCTACAAAAAAAGATTAAGGAAAATTTCCATCTTTTCATCAGATATTAAGGTGATATCGCTTTTAAAAAAAGAGGACAAGGTCAAATGAGCCTTTTTGCCTTAAACATCATGTGAATGAAGGATAAGTACTTATGTTTTACTAGGAATGTTCACATAGTTGTGAGGGGTCATTCTCTCTATGTTTGCTACATACCAGTTTCCCAATATCATTACACAAATCAAGAACAAACCTATTGGTAGACGTGGTCATTTTAATCAGGCCAGAATAAACACATAAAGACAGCTTCAATTATGTGTTGTGTTTAATCTTGGGTACCGATTGGGAGGGGTAAAATATGGATAATTAAGTAATATTGACTGTCTTCAGGGCAATACGACATATATCGCCCGAACCGAAGGTGAGGGTGATATATGACAAGTCGTATTGCCCTGAATTAGGCAGTCAATATTACTATTATTAACCACATCAGACATCTAGAGCAAAGAAGAAACTCTTACTTACAGTAGCCTACACTGGACAGGGTTTCCTAGCATGAAAAGTAGCAAAAACATCGTCAAGCCAGCACAATTCATCTAGTGCTTGACGAAATTTTCGATACACTGCAAACAGTGTGCCTTAGGTGTGATTATTACGTCACAATAGAGCGCGCGCAAAGTGCGCAGGTTCTCATACCGTAATAGATGCGCAAAGAAAATTACAAAAGCTCGGATGTTGGCTTTACAGTATATTACCCACTAGTTTAACACGCATTTTGCCATTGACTTTCCAGAATGGGCAATAATATTTGTTCATTGGTTTACTGTGTAATAATATTGACCGGCAAATTACACTCAAAATCCAATTGACTTTTCTGACCGGTCAATATTTGTTTTTTTTTGCGCGTAGTTTTGTTGGCTTATAAATTAAACTTAGTGTCATATCTTACTCAGCCATGCGTCACGGTGACAGTCAGCTTGCCTTCACTGTTCAAGTCAGAAATCAGTGGATCCAGATCCGCGTTGGTATTACACTCATTCAACCTATAGAAATATAACAGTACATTTCGGGGGCTCAATACATTATCTTCTGAACAAACCTGACGTGCGATACTCTCTTAAAAAGCCATTAGAGAGGTATGCTATGTGGTGTGAGAATAGATGACAGTTAAGTACACAACCGACCTTGCATAATATTGCTCTGTATTTATATTGCATGACTGCAAACCATGGCGTCATAACTGTGTAAGTAGGATAACGAAAATCTATGAATATCACGATTAATAAATAGATTATCGATTTACATTTATCTAAAGAAATTTATATTGGTATGAATAAATCCTGAAATGAAGAGATCATCAGATTATGTTAACTACTGTAAAATCCCCTATACAGCACGTGTTCAATTGCATGGTAATAGCGATTATATCACTGGAATTGATTCAACTGGAATCTTATATCATGGCAAGTTTTAAAAACAATAATAATTTCATTTCATTTGATATGCAACTTAGCTTCCACCATATAAATATAACAAATCATATAAGTCCACTCTGACAACAATTCAAGTTTTTAAGTTTTGTTTTCTGGGTCAGTTAACATGGTGGAATAACTTTTTGATTTACATTGCAAATATTTAGCCACCATAGTCATATGAAAATACAATTCAAATTATAACTTTCCATTTTAATACCCGTAATTGAAAACTCAATTTGCATATTATGTATAAATTACTGTTTCAACCCATCTTGAAATGTATTAATCCTGTTCAGTGTGATAATGCCTACATCCATTACATTAACTGAATTGATTCAACTGGGATCTTAGATCGCAAAGTATGATACAAATATGAATATTGATAACATTTTGCTGGAAGCTCATTTGTATATTTTGAAAATATTTACCATGACATTGATTCAAAACGTGTCCAACTTCTTCACGGACTTCAATAACATTGCATTGAACACTTCTTTTGTTCAAATTGCTTATTTCCAACGTATATGAAAAAATGAATTTCAATTTCTTTATTTTTTAATCTAAAAATGTTGTCATTGTGTTCACTGACCTTACAAATGTAATATTACGAACCAAAATCCTTTAAATTGAGTATTTACATTGATATTTTCCAATAACACAATAGCTGATTGCTTTCGACTACTTAGATTAAAAAAAAACCTTTAGTATGTTGTTTACATGAAAAAAACATGTTAAATCTATATGTAAAACAATCTCAAGCAACATCGGTGTGACAAATAAACTTAAATATTTCCTCCCTTCTTCCAACCTCCTTATGCTTTACTCATGTCTCATTTTACTTTATTTAAACTATAGTCCTGGTTTGGGGTAACACTCATCAGTCGCTTTTAGAAAAAATATTATTGCTTTAAACAAAAATTATTAAAAATTGTTTTCAACCTCAATCCGCGCTCCCATACTGACGAAATTTGTCTTGAAAGTAGATTGCTGAAAGTTAAAGATTTATATCTTTTTCAGCTTGGTCATATTATGTTCCGCTACAATAAAGAAAATCTACCTCAAGTTTTTGATCAAATATTTCATAGAAACAAAACAGTTCATAACTACCCCAGTCGGCGTTTCAATGAATTTCATTTACCACTAATGAGAACTATTCTAGCCCAACATACTGATGTATTCATCGGCCCGAAATTTGGAATACCCTTCATGACACCGTTATAAATGCACCACGCCTCCCTTCCTTCAAATAAAAACTCAAACCATACCTATTATCATTATACAAAGCATAATTGCATCTCTTTACTTTTGAAATATAATCCAGGTGATATTAATTCTCATTTACATTATGGTAATTAATCATATGAACTAACCGTGGACCTTTCACCCCTCGTGTTATTTTGTTCTCTCTACTCTCACCCCTTTCCCTACGTGTCTCTCCCATTATTATTTCTGCCCTTTTCCTTGACCTGTCCTTTTCCTTGTCTTGACTTTATTCGTACCGTCTGACGTTACTTACGAAATATAACCCAGCTGATATTAATTCTCATTTACATTATGGTAAATAATAATATGAACTAACCGTGGACCTTTTATCCCTCGTGTTTTCCCCTCTCTACTCTCACCCCTCTCCCTACGTCTCTCTCCCATTATTATTTCTGCCCTTTTCCTTGACCTGTCCTATTCCTTGTCCCGTCTGACGTCATCATGTTCAATTTTGTACTTAACATCCTATGAAAATACGCAACTACTAAATCTAAACATATATGGAGTCCTCGACCGCTCGTGGGTGTTGGAGCACAGGCACACATGCACTGCTCGACTGTTTTTTTCTTATGCATATGAAAGCTAATAATTACGAGTAGTGCATGTGTTAATTTTCTTCTTCTTTTATGAGTAATCCACCCAATACATGCTTTGCTTTTTAGTTGATTTTTAAATTCCCAATAAAATTCGACTTAATTTACACAAATATAATGTTTATATCTTGTTTCTTAAAATGCGTTTATCACTTCTCGACATTTAATTTCGTATAATTGTAATTAAGTTTCATTTTCTATATTATATTGCAAATGTCATTTGATATTAGTTTTATGTAAGCATTATTTCATGTTTTGATTGAGTTAGGAAAATAAGTTATTTGAATCGAATTGAAAAATAGTAAGCAAATAATTACCGTTGGTGAAGGTGATGGGACAAACTATCACTTACGAGGCGATCTGGATGTAGCTATCTTTCCGAAGCGAAGCTGAGGAAAGATAGCGTATACATTCAGATCGCCGAGGAAGCGATAGTTTGCCATCGCCTGAAACCAAAAGGTGATTACTTGCTTTAAATTCCACATCGGAAACATTTCACTTCTTCCGTCATTTTAGAGCATCAAGTCATCAATTAAAAGCTAGCAAACGGTGTACGATACGTAGAGTGCATGCAGTATGATGTTGTGACCATAGTTCGCGCGTGACCAAAATTCGCGTATTAACACTAAAAGCGCTTAAAGAGGAGAGCAATACGCAACGTACTTTCACTGAAGATAGTAGTACTATTCACACAGTGTAACGAACTTTTCTTCTCCCATCAATGATGGGCGAACTATCTTTCATCACGTGATTTACTTTTGACCAATCGTAGAGCAAGATTCCTAGTATGTGGAATATATAATAATACATATTTCCCCAAGTTCACTGAAGCGGGATACATTCTTTAGCAATTTTTGTTTTGTTTTGGGTAAATTACTAATTTGACTGCACTGCACGATTAAAAGACAATAATAACAAAGACAGAGAAAATCACTTGAGAGAGAGGTACAAAGAGAGAGAGAGGTAGCAAATGAAGGGAAAAAACTCACAATAAAAGGGTAAACCAAAATGCTTTCCACAATAGGTTATATAAGTAAGTTTTTTATTATAATTTGGCTGTCATTACCCTGGTAAATAAAAAATGAGACTCACACTATGCTTGTCAGGTTTGGATGAGCCTTCATGAGTGGGATGATTTCGGCTGTCTTCTCGTTGTACAGGCCAATGCGGGTAATGGACAGCTTGGTGAGCCGAGGACAGGATGTATTAACTGCATTGCAGAACGACACGGGATCATCCAGAGTAGTAGATGATGGATAAGGCAGGTCTCCCACGATGTAAAGGCGAGTTAGATGATGGAAGGGAGAGCAGGCCATTGTGACGATATCTGATGAGACATTCTCCCGTCTTGAGCAGTCCAGTTTGAGAGTTTTTACTCGGGGACATGATGTATGAAGTCCTAGATACCACAGACTCTTCACATGCTTACCCTCCACAGATAGCTCATCTACTGAGGATGTTTGACGAGTCTACAAGAAACAGCGAAGCAAAAATGCTCACTATATATGATTTGAATGGAACCAACGCTAATTTAGGAAATTATATTAGATAACCTGACTCATTATTGTTTTAAAATAGTACTTTTACAGTTCATGTCATGCTTGGAAATATTCCACAAATATACAATAATAAAACTTTAAGGGATTTCGTCAGTTTAAAGTATATAAGAAGAAATAAAAAAAAATGCGTGGTTTTGTGGCAAATGGGACAAAGAATACAAATATTTTGAACTTTTGGATGCGGAGATTATAAAAGATATAGAGAATCTTCCATTGATATTTCAGCCATATTCGATGCCAATCAGGATGAATTATTATAACCGATTTCTTTTTCCAAAAAAAGGTTTGTCAATCATAAGACTCTAGAAAAAGTGTTTGCAGTATTTTGGATACAAACAAGTTAGAGGATTATCCCCTGTATGACATAACACAGCATGACCGCATTGCTAATACAAGTTTCTTACATCATTAGCATTATCGACGTTCACTTGTTTAAACGTTTTTATTCTTTGTCCGTCCTTTCTGAAACCTTCGTTAAAATGTTTCTTTATTTCGTCTGTTTCCACTAACATGACCAAGGCCAACTTACTAACAAAGGTTAATCCTCCTTTGTTAATGGAAGATGACGCGATTGTAGTACTCATTATCATCTTTTTATCATGACATTCGTTCAGCGAGAGTAAAAACAAATCGTTTAAATGATTTCACATTACTGAAAGTTACACATTTGACGATGACAAAATAAGCAACAGAATTTTTTATAGGAAATAGCAAAGGCAATCATTTATCAATCGATATTTAACGAGCTTTTAGAAAATATGCATGGTTAAACTTCATCCCAAATTGAAAAACTGTAACTGTGCATCTATATATGTTTGATAAATAAAACCATCCATAGACTTACTAAACAGCCCGTAGTATGTCGTTTTAACTTGAGTTCAAGAAAAAATACATTATCCTTCCGGCAATTTCATTTACCATTCATATTTAGTCTGTACATTTTTTTCTATAAAACCCATTCCTTTTGAGCTTGGACCAAAAAGAGGGTTTTGACTTCAATCTTAGAATAGTACAGTTACAAACCAGTGTCTCTCCATCGTCCATGTCAATTCGTCCGATATCCCTCAAGGCGAGTGACTGGAGGCGTGGTAGCGAGAGAATGGAGTGTAGTATTCGTGGAGTCATCATGGAAACATCCACCATACTCAGGGTCTGGATCTGTGCCAAGACAATTTATCAGTCCACACCAAAGTGAAATCCACGATGTGATCCAATTATTGTTTTTACTAACATAAACACGTTTTTAAATCACATGTGTGGACTAACATCAGATGAATATGCATCTCTGTAACTTTATCATGCACTATCCCTTTAAGCTATTGTATCGATGGGATGACATTATATCAAAATTGTATCTTCAAGAGAGTATGTTATATTATATATACCTCATACATAGTGTTGCGGACAGAATTAAGTCGTCATTTTGTATAAATTAGTTTGGCCGGTGCGGGCGTTTACCACTACGGACAGCAAATTCCTCTGTGAGTGGGAAGATTTACCCAGTGATTCCACCGATTATTATTTAAGTCAATCCTGTCGAAGCTCAATGTTTTAAGTGTTAATTTATGTCAAATCCTGTTGTTAAGATGTTAAAGAATAGTATGATTATTAATTTATGATAATTGAGGTGTATTAGTAACTGTATTTTGGTGAAAAGGGTTATGAAATAGCTACATGGTTGGGCATTTCAAAATGGCTGCTCGCATGAGCATGTATAAACAAATGGATAGGATTGTACATGTATGTGAGTTGATAAAACAAGGCACATATGAACCATAAATAATGACATGTAAGGTCAGGGATATAAATGTTATGAGGTTATCAGGCAAGATAGCCGTAGGTAAATTATTTATTAATGCGAAAGGATGATTTAGGGATGATTTAGCCACAAAACTGGCATGGTTAATTTGAATTGTGTGGTTTTGACTCGTGACACTAGGGACTTTTAGATTTGCACGACGAGAACGTGGACTGCTGCGTGGACATCCTTTTAAGGCAATGTGACGTCCTTTTAAGGCACTGCCGGGCAGACTGTCACAATTGCTTTAAAAGGATGTCCACGTTCTCGTCGTGCAAATCTAAAAGTCCCTATTGACAGTCAGTGGGTGTATTATGAATGTTTTGTATGCTTTGTTCATGAATTTTGATGAAGTCAAGCTAAAGCAGATAAGTGGTAATACGATTCAGGTATTTGGCTTATAATGGAGCAGTATTGGATAATGCTTGGGATTGTTGATTTATAAGCAAGGTATTTATTATTGTTTATGTTTATTTGTTTATATACAGATTGAACCACACTTCATGTTACTTCATGTCACTTCGCTTTCGAAGTTCAGTCTCTGTGCATTGCTTCGCGCTTTAAAACTCTAAACAGCGACCGTCGCCCATGGTATATACACGTACACGAGGCCGGGATCTACTTGCATGTTTACGCTAGCAGGATTTTGAAACTAGGGCAGAAGACGAGTGAGAATTTGGGAATAATTTGATGATTTTATTCATTAATATCCTATTTAAATAAACAAACAAAATACATACAATTTTATTCATTTTTTTAAAAAAAATCAAAAAAACGGTGAGAAAAAAAAACTTTTTGGGTCGGGCGCAAGTGGCAATACAACATATTTTTTTTTTAGGCCTAGTTTATCAAAATTCAAATTTTGCATGATTTAACTGAGAAGATAGGGGGGGGGAAATTGACAAATTTATATTATCAATATAAAGAAAACAATTAGTGAATAGTGAGGCAATGACGTCACAGACTCATAAGGGAGTTGCCAATTTGTCCTGTGATTTTCAAAGTTGTTCATGTCATTAAAAATTCATAACTTTCTTATTAGTTATCCGATTTTTCTCAGACTTTTTTATTGGTTTGTCTGATTTTTCTGCTTCTATTGAAAGTAAGTTATTTTTGGAGTGGACTTGCCCTTTAACAATGGAACTTTGCAGAATTGGATCTTCTTATTCTGGGGAGTAAATCCTTTTGATCTCATTTCCTGTTTGTTAAAGCTAGACCTACAGCTTGAACTAATCATGAATCAATGCAAAGGATGAGGTAAATAAAACAAATATGGACTGCTCTGTAATCGGATGGTGGTGGAAATTATCACTCCCAAGGTGGTGTTCATACCGGCCCTTTAAATTATCACTCCCTCGATGGTGTTCATAGCGACCCTTCTATAGAAGGGCCGGTATGAACACAACTTTGGGAGGGATAATTTCCACCATCATCCTCATGAGCAGTCAACATTTGTATACTTTTTCCCCTTTGTTTTCAGTAGGCTTATTTCATCTGTATCCTCTAACGTGGATTAGTAAGCATTTTATTAATTCTTCAAAATTCACTAGATACAAAAGGATACCCGCATGAATACATATTGCTTCAGATATGTGATACATCTGTCACTGGACAGGCACGCGAATTGACATTGTGCCATATAGTTGATATCAGGTATACTTTTCAGTCTTAGGCAATACTTGTTACCTGATAACTTGGTCATGTGGACTACGGTTAAATCAGTTAAATTCATCAAGTTCTCACATTAATCGGTTCTTAAAGGAGAAATAACCCCAAAGAATAAATGTAGGTATTTTGAAAACCGAGATGAATTCCTGTCTTTTGATGTACAATAAATCTTACGAACGTGTACAAGAGATATATAAATGAAGATTTCTTGGCATGATGTAATGCCTTTTAGCATGAAATGGGCGTAGCCATTTTCTTGAAAATGTAACGTACCAGGCGGAGTTGTATATGTATTATGCACCAAGCTTTAATTGGAAAGACTTTTTAATTCAAAAACAAAACCCTTACTTCTCAATGAGGGAAATTCATAGGCGAGAACGTAAAATTACGTTTGACGAAAAATATATAATAGGGGAACACTTGTAACTCATTTATTTAAAAATACTAAAATATAGCGGTTGAAAAATCTATTTAATTTATGCGAAACGTTCACCCCAGAACAGCACGAACTTATTTATGCAATTTGCGTTCTGTCAATTGGAGTACAAAGTATAATAGTAGGTGAATGAAATGCCTCAACACCACAAACACCTGGGAAGGAAGCATCCATAAATTTGAAAACATTTAGTTGATAAACGACTCCGCATAGTACGTCATGCAATCAAGAAAATGGCGATGCCCATGTCTTGCTGAGAAACTGTACTTTATTCTTGCTGTATGCCTTTCTCATACACTTTGGTGGGGAATCTTGTAGATTGATGGGCAAGAATGCAATAAATCTCTCAGAACAACTAAAGTTATTCTTTGGGGTTAGTTCTCCTTTAATGCGTTGTAAACGAAAAACAGAAATTATGTATTTACTGTTACAAACTATTAGTTGAGGAATACATTACAAATATTTTTCAATTTATATATATTGTTTGATTGGTATAGATTAATTACTTTTATCAATAAATCGAAGAAATAAACGCCGAGGTATATTTTTGGTTATTCGTAGTAGGCCTATTAGAATCTAACAATTCTACATTACCCAATAGTAAATAATAGCCATTTGTCTATATAGGCAATGATGATAATAATATCACAAGTTATGTAATACAAGTGTGTTAAAATAGTTATTTTTAAGATTCCTATATATGTTTTAATTCCATGTTTACATTTGGTAAAAAGTAATGGTTTTTACTTCATGATACTTTTCAGAAAAGGGCAAAATTCTAATATCTCTATCTGATTAGAGGGAGATATAAGAATTTGCCAAGAAAGATCAATAAGTGATAATTACAAGAAAATAGTCTACAAGAAAAACATTGACAGGGGCTGAGAAAACAAAAGAGACAGCGAGCTTGAGAGAGAATAAGAGAGAGAAAGAGAGAGAGAGAGTTTAGAAAAGCATAAGTATTAAGTAAGAAAGAGAGAAATGAGACCTACAGAAAGAGATAGGAGGACAAGAGCAAATAGAGACAGCTACGTAGGAACAAAGTTGAGTTATGGAGAGACAAACTCACTCCTAATACAGAAAAGAAGTACTCTCATATTCCTCACAAATTTCAGTGTAAGGATTGATTACTTATACTGGCACTTAATAATTGAGAAATAACAGTGGAATACCATAACAAATTATTGCATTAATAATGTAAATCCTTGATTTCACATCAGCTGGAAAAACAGAGTTCTAGCTCAAGAGGGCCATTTTTCTGATGGGGAGGGGCATTTTTGTCGCGGGAGGGGAGGGGCTGGCATCAAATATCTCACACAAAAGACAAAGCTGGCTTGCTTATACTTGTTGGGAAACCATAGTGACGAAAGGCAGAACTCAAGCAGACATACAGACCTACTGAAAAGGCATGTGTCGTTTTTTTAAACTAGTTTTGCTTCTCGTTTAGGTTTTAGTTTCGTTGTTTTTTTGTTGTTGTTACTGTTTTGGATATTTAAAAAAAAAAATTTTACAAACGGGTAAAAATCAGGGACACATAAATAGAAAAGAGGGCAAATTTATCTTAGGAAGGAAATTTGCCTATCGCAGGAGGGCATTTGTTCACTTCGAAGGAGGCACTTATTGTAGGAGGAAGGGCACATGTCTCGATTTCGCAAATTTTGGGATGATGTATCAAAACCTGTCCCTTGTCACGCCGCCCCTGTCGGGATGATACGCATTTCTATATTCACATTTATATATTTGTAAAGAAGTGTTTGTCTTTGCATTATACCCGATTTCAATTTGTCATCTAAATTGAATCGAAGAATAAAGCTCTCATCACAACAAATAATCTGTAGTTCCAAAGAAAAATTATAGAATGTCTCAAATGACTGAAAGTGAAAATCGGTTAAATTCATATAATCATGACACTGAAGTCCATTCAATAAAAATGATTCACTTTCCTGATTTACAGCATGGCCAGACTATCGTTTTATAATGAGTGTGATTTTGAATAATGCCCAAACATTATTTCGAAAAAAAGTGCAAAATAACATTATGTTTAGTTTGGAGAATGCAATATATATATATATATATATATGAAGGAAATAGTGTCCAATACAACGGAGAGAGAGAGAGAAGGTGGGAGAGAGAGAGAGACGGAAGGAGGAAGAGAAGGAGACAAGAGAGAGACGGAGTAAACCAAGGGACATTGCTGTGGTACGAGCAAAATAAAGACGAGATGAAAAAAGACAAACAAATGTCTCAAATATTTAACAAGGAGACCGTGTCTTGTCAAGCAAAATAAAGTGTTGTCTGTCTATCTATATTGTGCATGTAATATCTTATTACAATACAAGGGAGAGAGAGGGGTGGGAGTTTGTGTGATTAAATAACAATAAACAATTTCTTTAAAAAAGGGCGAAAAAAGATTATTCCACTGATTGTTAGTTTAAAGAATGCACAATTATTTGAAAAAAAATTGTTTCCAAACAAACGGTATGCCTTTGATTTTGATGACTCAGTGGCCATCGTTGAGTAGAACTCATCACTCAGCTTCATATCGTCCAGCGTCAGTGATCCAAGATTTGGCAAGAAGCAGAGACCTCTCGCGTAATGAGAGGATGCAGCAGAACCCAGATCTGCGTGTTTGTGATTTAGCTCCTCAATCTGGTGATGTGTTAGGACATATTAAATAGAGTTAATAGTATTATCAAGTATATACGAAATGTCTAATTTAAATATGTTTCATTGTCATTAATGGAACATCATTAACCTCTACTTAGACTTTTAAAGCTAGGGAAAGAGAAAAGGAGAGATAGAATTAGAGAGTCACAGAGAGAGACAGAGAAATAAAGATAGAGATAGATAGAGATAGGGGCTAAAAAGCCCAAGGTAAATGGATGTGGTAAGAGCAATGAAAGACGAGATGAAGAAAGTCAAATGTGATTATTTATGAATAGTTTGAAAACAAAGAGAGTATCTGTTCAAGTAGAATAAAGATGTTATTTCTATATATCTAAAGTGTATATGTAATTTCTCCTTGAGACTATCGACAAACTATAAATGATTTCAAAAAACAAAATGCAAAATTCTATTTATAGGATACGGGCTTTAAAAATGCGCATTTATATAAATTTATATCATTACGACATTAAAATCCAGTCTTTTAACATGACTCATGCTTCTTATTATCAGTATTGTAAGAGTATTATGTTGATGTGAGCATAATAGTGACCAATGACAATGAATGATTTCTGTTTTGTTTTTAATGTGAAATGTATATATCACCATATGTTCAGTTTGAACATTGCAGAACTATTAGGGAAAAAGTCGTTTCCAATACAAATCGTGTTCGGATGTACCTTTGATTTTGATGCCTCACAGGCCATCGTTGAGTAGAACTCATCACTCAGCTTTACACTGTTCAGATACAGTGATCGAAGATGTGGCATGAAGCATAGACCTCTCGCGTAATGAGAGGATGCAGCAGAACCCAGATCCGCGTACCCGTGCGTTAGCTTCTCAATCTGGTGATGTGACAGGACAGGTTGAATAGAGTGAATAGTATTATCAAGTATAGACGACAGGTCTAATTTAAATATTTTTCATTGTCATTAATTGAACATCATTAACCTCTACTTAGACTTTTAAAGCAAGGGAAAGAGAAAATGAGAGAGAAAAAGAGAGAGAGACAGAGTCAGAGATAGACAGATCGAGATAGAGAGAGAGAGGGGCTAAAACTAAAAGCCCAAGGGAAATGGGTGTGGTAAAAGCAATGAAAGACAAGATGAAAAAAGTCAAATGTGATTAATTATGAATAGTTGGAAAAGAAAGAGAGTATCTGTTCAAGCAGAATAAAGATGTTATTTCTTTCTATTTACGGTGTACCTGTAATATCTCCTTGAGGCTATTGACAAACTATAAATAATTTCTAAAAACAAAATGCAAAATTCTATTTAAAGCATACGTGCTTAAAAACTGGGCATTTATATGAATTTATATCATTACGATATTAAAATCGAGTTTATTCACATGACATGACTCATGCTTCTTATTATCAGTATTGTAAGAGTATTATGTTGATATGAGCATAATAGTGAGTAATGGCAATAAAAATGATTTCTGTTTTGTTTTTAATGTGAAAAATATATATCACTATTATGTTCAGTTTGAACATTGCAGAACTATTAGGGAAAAAGTCGATTCCAATACAAATCGTGTTTGGATGTACCTTTGATTTTGATGCCTCAGAGGCCATCGTCGAGTAGAACTCGTCACTCAGCGTTACACTGTTCAGATACAGTGATCGAAGAGTAGGCATGAAGCAGAGGCCTCTCGCAGCAGAACCCAAATCCGTGTACCCGAGCGTTAGCTTCTCAATCTGGTAATGTGACAGGACGGGTTGAATAGAGTGAATAGTATTATCAAGTATAGACGACATGTCTAATTTTAATATTTTTCGTTGTCATTAATGTAACATAATTAACCTCTACTTAGATTTTTAAAGCAAGGGGAAGAAAAAGGGAGAGAGAGAAAGAGACAGACAGAGACAGATAGAGAGAAAAAGGCCCAAAAGGAAATGGATGTGGTATTAAGAGAAGAGAAAGACGAGATGAAGAAAGACAAACAAATGTGATCTTTTATAGATGGTTGGAAAAAAGAGACTATGTCTGTTTAAGCAGAATAAAAGTGTTATATCTGTCTATTTACAAGGCACTTGTAAAATTATTTTCTTGCGACTATTGACAAAATTTAAACATTTTCTAAAAATGTAATGCGAAATATTATTTGTAGGATACGTGCTTTCAAAACACGCTTTTATATGAATCTATATCATTATCATACCAAAGGTATTTCTATTCACATGATTTATTTCCTTGTCTGCATAGCCAAACTATTTATGATATTGATATGAGAATGCTCGTAACTAATAAAAACAAATGATTTTTTTTTTAATTTGTGAAAACAGTGATCCCATATTAGTTGAGTTTGAAGAATGCAAAACTATTTAGAAAAAAACAATCGTTTCCAATACAAATCATGTTTGGTATACCTTTGATTTTGATGACTCAGAGGCCATCGTTAAGTAGAACTCATCACTCAGCTTCATCGCGGTTAGCATCAGGGATCGAAGATTTGGCATGAAGCAGAGACCTCTCGCGTAATGAGAGGATGCAGCAGAACCCAGATCTGCGTTATAGTGATTTAGCTCCTCAATCTGGTGATGTGTTAGGACATATTAAATAGACTGAATATTATTATCAAGTATATACGAAATGTCTAATTTAAATATGTTTCATTGTCATTAATGGAACATCATTAACCTCTACTTAGACTTTTAAAGCTAGGGAAAGAGAAAAGGAGAGACAAAAAGAGAGAGTCACTGACAGAGACAGAGAAATAAAGATAGAGATAGATAGAGAGAGGGGCTAAAAATCCCAAGGGAAATGGGTGTGGTAAGAGTAATGAGAGGCGAGATGAAGAAAGTTAAATGTGATTAATTATGAATAGTTGGAAAAGAAAGAGAGTGTCCGTTCAAGCAAAATAAAGATGTTATTTCTTTCTATCTACAGTGTGAATATAATATCTCCTTGAGACTATTGACAAACTATAAATAATTTCTTAAAACAAAATGCAAATTCTATTTATAGGATACGTGCTTTAGAAATGTGCATTTATATAAATTTATATCATTATGACATTAAAATCCAGTATATCGCATGACTCATGCTTCTTATTATAAGTATTGTAAGAGTGTTATATTGATATGAGCCTAATAGTGACTAATGGCATTAAATGATTTCCGTTTTGTTTTTAATGTGGAAAATATATATATCACTATTATGTTCAATTTGAAGATTGCAAAATTATTGGGGAAACAAAAATCGTTTCCAATACAAATCTTGTTTTGGTATACCTTTGAATTTGATGCCTCACATGCCATTGTTGAGTAGAACTCATCACTCAGTCCCACATCGAACAGCTTCAGTGATCGAAGATTTGGCATGAAGCAGAGACCTCTTGCGTAATGAGAGGATGCAGCAGAATCCAGGTCCGCGTACTCGTGCGTAAGCTTCTCAATCTGGTAATGTAACAGGACATGTTGAATAGAGTGAATAGTATTATCAAGTATAGACGACATGTCTAATTTAAATATTTGTCATTGTCATTAATGTAACATCGTTACCCTTTACTTAGAGAAGGGAGAGAGAGAGAGAGACCGTGACAGAGACAGAGACATAATGAGAGACAGAGAGAGAGAGAGAGATAGAGAGAAAAACCTAAGGGAAATGGGTGTGGTATAAATAAGAGCAAAGAAAGACGAGATGACGAAAGACAAACATTTTTGTATTAATTATAGATAGTTGGAAAAGAGAGGTCGTGTCTGTTCAAGCAGAATACAAATGTTATATCTGTTTAGTTACAATGGACATACAAATTGATTTCGAGAGACTATTGACAAAATGTAAATAGTTTCTAAAAATAAAAATGCGAGTTACTATTGATAGGATACGTACTTTTAAAACACACATTTATATGAATATATTACTTTTTCACAATAAAGCCCAGTCTATTCATATGATTTGTTTTTACTCGTTGTCAGCACGGTCAGACTATCATATTGATTTCGAGCGTGCTTTTGACTCATGACAATAGATTATTTGAAAAAAAACATGCGAAATACTATTTATAGGATAAGTGATTTTATACACGCTTTTAGATCCGAGAGGTAGTGCGTTAGCTTATCAATCTGACGATGTGACAGGAGAGGTTGAATAAAGTGAATAGCAATGTCGACGTGTTTAATTGAAGTATTACTTATGTTCAGTGCTGTAATATCATGGTGGTATGTCATCGATGATCGATATATATTATATATATAGGTATATATATACTTAGACTATGATGGGTTTTTTTTAAAGCTAGATTGAAAGAACCACACAGAATGAGTAAACCGAATATTTTGTAGAAGAATGACATGGTGTACAGGAGAAAGAGAGTGAAACGGATCATATAATCTCATTATTTTCCTTCAATCAAAGGTTACTTATTGCATGCTATTTGATTTTTTTTCTTCACCTTTTTCAAAAATAAAAATAAAAAAGTGTGTTCTTCCATTCAAGTATAACAACTCAATAATATAAACAGATATCAATTAGACATATTATAACAGAAGAGAATATTGTGCGAGACGATGAAATATAACTAGAATATGAGGTGAATTTATTGATAATTGATGATCTTTACATAATTGTTTTATTGTCATATGCCATATGAAAACTAGAGCAAACTGATGTATGATAATCAATATTTCCTACTTAGCATTTTCTTTCATAAAGCATGGACACAATGAACAATTAGAGAAGTGTAGAAAATAAAACAATATGATGGGATATTGACAATGGCCGAGAGAGAAAGAGAAAGAGAGAAAGAGGGAGAGAGAGAGAGAGAGACAGATAGAGAGGGGATGTGGTAAGAGCTAAGACAGAACGATGAGGTGAGAATGTGATGAATACATTATGTGCATTTGTGATACATACATTCGGAAAAATTGCAAAAAAGAGGGGACAGGGTCTGTTTGATCAAATGAAACTTAATACACTACTCACATATTATTTTTAAAAAATTAATTTCAGATTCAAAGTCAAACCGGATCTTCAAAAAATAACTAGACATTGAATTCGTCACGGAGACGATTGAGGTGATCTGCCGCTTTGATCGAGACATATCACATGTAGAAACTCAACGGGAGCTTTGGTCTTTAAAAAAGATCCCCCAAACCCACAATGAAAATTAGATACATGAAATTATTGTTTGAATCATCTGGAATTAGACGCTAGTTTTACTTTTAATACATGAATTTTCATAACTGTGCAATAAAGTGACAGGAAGAATAGTGAAAGCATTAATCCCTTGCTCTAGGTTCCCTTTAAACTCGAAAATAACTCTTTAGCTGGAGTAAGCCAGCAAAGGAAAAGTATTATATCCCTGATGAAAGAAAATGCTCTCTGTGCTCTTGTTCCACTGCATAAGCTAAATAGAAACTTGTTTCTGCCATATCTGTGAAAGAAAACATCTTGCTAAAACTTGTAAACTGCTAGGTTAGTCTAAACCTCGATTATTCTACAAATCAGACCACTCATTTTTTTCTTAAATAACTAATATTACTCAGCTAAATGATCTATTGTACCTCATAGATAAAGTACACAATATATTAAAATGTAATCAAAGCTATTAAATGTGTACTTCAATCATCAATCATTAATCTGCTGATTAGAAATTATATGCTCTATCCATGTAAAAAAAAAAAGTAAAATACATTTTCTATGTGGGTATGTGCCTAATTAGACTACTCTCCCTTGCTCGACCCATAACATACAAGACCTGCATGCTTGACCATTGACTGTTATATGTAGTTTGTCAGTGCAAAGTCACACAATCTTTCTCATAGAAGGTCGTGTTCACATTTATAAACAATTTAGGTACTGTGTTTACACTTTGCAAGAGTAAGTCTATGCAAGTTGTGAAAGGTTTGTTCACATCTATATATCTAAAATAGATATTCACAAATACTACCATTTCATATCATTCACAAATGACTATCCATGACGGAAATATAACACAAACTCAATGGGAGATAGCACGTACAAGTAGAAACCATAAGGGCAGATTTTGCAGTCTTCACCTTAAGTCGGAATTTTGACCACGATCCCGTCTTTAAAAAAATTGAATCATAATACATTTAAAGTATAAAGTCTCAGCTACAACATAATAAAAAATGGGAGACATCAGCGAAGGGATAGATGAGATATATTCAAAACAACAACCGCAAATATTACCTAATCGAATAAAATTCAATAGTTTTCCTTTAAGTAGTACTATGTTGACGTCAAAGCAATCTAACAGCAAACGTGATACATGAAATTGCATCTCCAATTCATACCCTTTCAGAACATGAAAGACAAGTAGGGGGTAACCAGCCATTCTCAAGAGTTATAGCGGATTCAAAAAAGGTACTTTTTTGACCACTTTTGGAAATGTTTGCATTTGCGCGCGTGCGTCAATTTTGAGGTTTAACGAACGTCTATAAGCTAAATTTAGGTCAATAACGGCTAAAAGGGATTTCAAATTGCTAAGAATAGTATCAGCAACACAATAAAAGTGGAAAAATTGAAATAATACATTCAGTACGGACGGCACACGCAAAAACGCGCGCGCAATTTTTTTGAAATCTTTCAAAAGCTCTGAAACGTATAGTAAATTGGTCCAATAAGCATTTTGACCAATTGTAAGTTTTGACGCACGCGTACGCGTCCGCCATGACACGTGCACGGACATGGGTGTGACCAAAACTTTACCCATGACGTCAAGTTTATGCATATCAAATATCATTCAGAAATGACAATGTTTGACGGAAATAATGGAAATTAACAAAATGGCGCCTAGATGACGTCACGTATCCGAAATTAAAAACAATCTCTTCGTTAGGAACAATAATTATGCATATGGCACATGTCATGAAAATTTAATTGTCACTAACCATGTCATTCATGAGATATGAAGCGAACAAAATCCATACAGAAAGAAAGAAGAAGAAAAAAAAATAGATACTGACGAATTCTAAAGGTGGTCTGCCACGCTACGCGGCAGATCACCTAATAATTAGGTGATAATAATAATAGTTCGTTCTTATATAGCGCTTTTCAAGACCGCAGGCCCTCTCAAAGCACTTTACAGATATATTATTATTACCCCGGTTATCGGATACACGCTTACCCGCACACAATGTATGCACATTCTCTACTGCCGCAAAGCGTGGCAGAGCACCGATTGATTACGTCAGAATCTATCCTCTTTTCTTCTTTTTAGGTGATCTGCCGCGAAGCAAGGCAGAGCACCTATTGATTTCGTCAGAACCTTTCTTTTTAGGTGGTCTGTCATCGACAGATCACCTATTGATTTCGTCAGAATTTTCTTTCTTTATCTTTATTTTTATTTATTTGACCCCCACTTTTTTGTTCGCAGGATAACTCAAAATCGGAACAGTCAATTTGCTTTCAATTTTGGCAGTTATAGGTCATTGTCTTTTTACCGAACAATTATCTTTATGACTATTTATGACGGAATGAGCGTATGTTCAAGGACAAGGTAAATGTCCGTGCGCGCAATCTTTTGTAATACATAGCATATATGGACAAAAACTTGCCTATACAAAATCCATTATAGCTCTTTAGGATGCCTGGAGACCAATCATTTTTTTTTCTTCATATTTGGATAGAGTATGAGTCGGAAATATGATTTCATGTCTCATTTGGCTATTAAGTACATCATGACGTCATCATAATGGCCTTGGAACTCAAAAAACGAATTTGCATATTATGACGTCAACATATTTATGGGAAATTGAGTGTTTCTCTGTAGATATTGATCGTTTTTCTCCCAATTTTTGATATTTTGTAGCTGAGACAATTGTCTACACGAAAAGGGACATTTATTTTACATTTTAACTATGGCGTCATGGCCCATGCTTTCGAATAAAGGAAGTATGTCAATTTTCATAATTTTGCGTGTAATCTCTACGGGAGGTGCCTTTTTCGGAAATCTTGATTCTACATTCCAGTCTTGTTCGAGCAATATCTCGATTACTTCAGCTCGATTTTCTGCCAGGTTTGCATATGTTGTAGCTGAGAAGATTCTCTACACGGAAGGTGACATTTATATCTTAATCAGAAGTTGGGATCATGGTGATATTTTAACTACAAAATGTGATTTGAGAATCCCATTTTCCGTTACGTGTAATGTCCATGTGCAGTATTTTGGTATATTGGTCCAAGCACTTGCCACCCATTCCGGTGACCCAGGTTCGATTGCCGGTGGGTCAATTTTTGATTCAATTTTTGATCATATACAATCACAAAGAATGTAATATAATGCCTAATTTTGCGTGTTATATCTATGGGAGAGGAATGTCAATAGTTTGCGTACAGCCCTATGGGAAATCTGATTCCTTGTCGTGTATTAAACCCATAGGGTTAATCTCCCAAGTCCGCTACAATATCAAATCGTCCCATTTCTATGACGCTAGTCTCCTTCTCAGACGTTTATGTTTTCAGTTATTCAGCCCAGGTATATGCAATGTTTACGTCTCCCCCACAGGCATAGAATTGTTTACATGTCTATAACTTCTCTCTTTTTCTATATAGTAAATATTCAATTCTAGTTATGCTGGAAATATTGAATGCATTGCTCTCCATTGCATCTCTCTCTCTCTCTCCTCTCTTGCTCTGTTTTCCTTCCCCTCTCTTGCTCTGTAGCTACATCTCTCTCTCTCTTTACTCTTTCACCCTCTTCCTGTCTCTGTCTCCCTCTCCCTCTCTTGCTCTGCCTCCATCTTCTTCTATTGCTCTGTCTCTGCCTCTCTCTTTCTATACTCTCTCACCCTCTCCCTTTCCCGCCTCTGGCTCTTGTTCTCCCTCTTTTATGTCTTCGGATGTTCCTTAATTTTCTCTAGTATTTCCCCTTTTGCTCTTCGTATTCTTACTCCATCCCTCCCATGTTTCCTTACTATCCTCTCTCCTTCCAAGTGCATGCATTTTGATTCTTCTTTTATCTCTCTGTCTAACTCATGTGGTTAATATTTCTATTTCTATTTCTGGTAGCCTAACTAGTCCTGTGTCCCCTGTCTCTCTCCCTCCCCTCTCTTATCTCGTTTCCCCTTTCTCTCCTCCACATTCTCTCTAACTCTCCTCACATCTATATTCGAGAATTTATTTTCATGTGATGTATTATGTAGTAATTGTTTACTGATGTTATTTATTATGCATATTATTTTTTGTTATATACCAGTGGAAGCCAATTTACTGGGTTTGTTTAAATACTAATTGGGCCCGCGGAAAATCCACGGGATTCTAGGGGGCGCGGGGTGGGGCAGGGGCGAATCAAAAAGGCAGCGAGGGAGGGGGCCCAATTTGTGAGTAAATATTAAGCAGCAACTCAGCCGACCGGCCGAATGAGCGGGGTGGGCAGGTAGTGAGCATTTAGTTTAACACTATATAGCAAAGAGGGCCGGGACGGGGAAAATGGAGTCCAGGGAGGGAGAGAAATGGGAGGAAGAGAGTTTTTAAAAAAAGGATGAAGAGATAGAGAAGGATGAAGTACACGTATGAACATGAATAATAAATAGTACAGAAATTAATTTTATTTTAGGGGGGGCAGTAGTGAGCATTCGGTGCGTGTAAACTAAATATTTGAGTATATAAATTTTGAAAGAAAGAAGACGTTGCATATAATTTCATACCTGCTTCTGTATGATGATTGATGATCAATTGTAAGAAATATAGCATGCAAAGTGGGGAAAGGGGGTTGCAGAGGATGCATGGTGCACAGGGAGGCAATATATTCCCTCTCTTGTGCGAATTGCGTAAAGAAATAAGATGTCTCAATGACACATTTCTACTTTTTCTATTAATTAGTCTTTCTTTTCTATTATGACTTATATCTGTTGTTTTCCTCCTAGGTTTTCTCCTGATATTTTGTTTGTTGTTGTTTTGGAGTGGCCAATATTTGCATAAAAATTGGCAGTTATTTAGTAACAGCTAACTGGCATATAGATGCACTTACTGAGTTATAGCTTCTATCCCACCTTTCGTGAATATTTCTAGTAGTAGACCTAGTAATTTAATTTTTTGTTCATAACTTTGATCAAGATGTAGGCCTATATGCTTTGTTTTTGTACACAGGCATGATTGATGTTTAATTCCCTCTGTCTCTGGAAAACAATCTGAACAAAGCTGTGTGACCTGTGGCTCTGTACTCACTACTCAGCGTCTCAGCCGACCTACAAACTTGGAGAGGGGCCCGGGGGGCATGTCTCAATGAGATAAAAATTGTACATCTGCGTAAATCACTTTGTGAACAACACCCTAAATACGCACTCACACTTATGCAAGGTTATTGTTATTGCCATAAACCTCGGATTGTACGTTTGATACAGGGAAACCATCTATTTTTATACCCTTAAAGGGATAGTTGAGCTCTTGTTTAAGACCGCAAATGCCTTCAAAGTGCATTGCTCTTATTCTTATTTATGACATTTCTAGTGCTCTTTTAGGACCTAAAATTGCTATGAAGGTAATGTTAGACCCCAAAATGTGTGAAATTTAGCCAATACGATCATACCAATTCAGCTCCACTATCAACAAAATACGGTGACCGTTAATTAATTTATTAATAATAACAATACACGGGCCGACTGGTTGTGCGTATTATAACCAACACGAAAAGGCCAACAAAAAACCAACATCGGCATTGGCTGGAATAAGACGTATAAGGCGCTATTTCGTTTTTTCAAAGGTTGGTTCAAATTATCGAATATTTGTGTCCCACCAAAAATATTAGTAGTCGTATATATTTATCCATATTTCAGCCGTCTCTGAACCGATTTTGATCAACCAAAGATGATTTTGTCATTTAAATTGTATTGGTACAATATTGGCATTGGTACACACGGAGGGTAAAAGAAGCTATCAATATCCGTCTCAATCCCAATAATTTCAATAGAGACAACGGGATCGATATCCCCGAATTTTGGATGCGTACGATACGCCACCATGACACTCCCCGTCCAGCCGGCCAGCACCGGTCGATTCCAATCAGCAGACGGGCCGAGCCAGCGGCCCGTTGATTGGTTCACCTCGCTATTGCTTCTGCCCAGCAGGCGAGCCGAACCAGCGCCAGCGGCCTGCTGATTGTTCGAGCACCGTGTCATTCGACCATTAGGCCTTGTGCATAATTAGCCGAACCAGCGGCCTGCTGATTGGGCGAGCACCGTGTGCGTCGGCCAATAGGCCTTGTGTGTTATTGTTCCAATTATCGATCGAATTATTGACCGCCGCGCCGGTCCTCCCGTATAGTATAAAACACGCTTGCTTACATTACTTTTTATCACCTGACGAAGTGTTGCAGCGGCGCACGAAACGTCGTGATCTTTTAGATCCCTTATTGACCACATTGCGAGACAAACGAATATCACTAGCGATATTATTTTCGAAATTGTATGTTCTTTCAAATTTGACACTCAGTTTTTCATTATCTCACAAACAAATTATTTTGTGTAGCGCCCTCTGGAACATAACTCAACTTTCCCTTTAAGTTCATGCCCCCCTCGGGCAAAAATCCCCTCTGCATGCATAGAGGTTTTTGCCACTTTGTATTCGTCCCCAAAATACTCTGATGATGATATAGGGGCAGATGCTGTGTACTCACTACTCAGCCGACCTACAAACTTGGATGGGGGGCGGGGCTTAGCGCAGGGCTAACTCCGGGGAGCTCCGCCGCCGAAGCGCAGGGCTAGCCGCGACGATACCTGTAGTGTACTGCTACTACGCTGGTACTCATCATGCCTCATGGCATACCTCATGGTACTCCGACTCGTACTCGTATTGTTGTAATTGTGTACCGTTATCCGGGCGATAGTCTTGTCTGTAGTCAGCTGGTTTGCTTGTGCAATTGAAATTGACAATTACTAATTATTTTAAAATAAAACAACTATAACTTACCACTAAGTATGTATTTCGACTTTTTGATCTGTTGATGCAATATTGACATGCACGGTACGTTGTTTAATGACATGCGGTGCTTGCTAATTTCTTCCGTGAATTCTGTGCTGTTTAACGGTCATTTAAGTTTTTTTGTTTTTCTTCTTCTGTGTCCTTCTTTCGGTGTTATGAAAGATCTGAGTTGCATGCAGAACTGTCTAAGATTATCATTTACATTTTGAGAGGTTCAAGTCTTGTGTTTCTTCCGTTGTAGAACCCACTGATTTCTGGGGAAGAAATACGGACGCCCGATACGAAGCTACGTTTGTTCACGGATCTCTGAAAATCACGTACTGGACGGATGGTATTTGCCAGCACCCGCGGCGACATTGGACCGTCTGTACGCGGGCGGGCAGGCAGTGGGAGTGGCGGGTCGCGCGCCATCCAGGCCGTCTCTGTTTGTGGGGCCGTGATAGGAAATCATATTTTGCGGCCGAACGGCGGGCTTTCGCGAACTGCGAACCCGGCGAGGCTCTGCCCCGGCACCCCGGCTAAACGCGGGCGCGAGGGTGCGCTCCGGGGGGCGGAGGGGAAAAAAACCGACGCGTTCCAAATTAAGGCCCCAAATCCTTACGGTATTATTATATAGATGGACCAATAAAATAATGTGAATAGGTCATTCAGACGCTATGTTCATATCTTTAAAACGGGACGGTGAATCAAGTTAAAATAGGTCCTTTTAAAGTACTTAATGCATGTACCCCTAAAAAGCCCAATGGATACGAATTACGTCACAGCAACGTTGCGTCAAAACGTCGTTCCGATGCTATGTCTATATCTCTAAAACGGCTTGTTAATCAAGTTGAAACTTTGTCCATTTAAAGTTCTTAATAGCCTTAATAGATTGGAAATCATGAATAAATTTTTTTTTGGGGGGGGGAGGGGGGTCAATCTGTCGCGCCGTCATCATATTTGCAAATGAACTTTAAAAAAATGATTTTGAAAAAATGACGTCCTAATTGTTATATTCATTTGACAATATCTCACTCATATATGGTTGATTTTGTCCCAAATTTTGATATGTTGTAGCTGAGACAATTCTCTGCAAAATAAATACACCATTTTTCATTTTGATTACGTCATCAAAGTTAAAGTTTCGATTAAAGACGACATGTCAGAATGTTCTTAATGTGCGTGTTTTGCCTATGGAAGGCGGTGAATTTCGTTCACATCATGAATCTACATGACATTGTTCTTTGAGCAGTATCTCGGTTGTTTTTGCTCTATTTTCTCCCAAATGTTGGAATGCTATAGCTGAGAATATGGGCTATAGGTAAATTGCCTTCTGTTTTTTAATCAAATGTCAGGATCATGTCGAAATTTTGAATTAAAAGTTAAAATTGCGACTATGCCAAGGCCGTTTTTCAGCTTTGCATGTAAAGTCTACGGGAAATATTTTGGTATATTGGTCAAAGCACTTGCCTCCCATTCAAGCGATCCGGGTTCGATCCGTACGTGAGTGTCCACATTTTTTTCTTCTCTCGTTTGCGATGGTTCTTCCTTCATTCTCTTTATCTTCCTCTACATTCTTTCATATTTTGGCTTCTAAACATACAAATTTCTTACCGTTTGGCATACACACACATACACAGATTTGTACCGAACAATAGTCAGCACAATCATTTCTTCTGTTCGACATCCTTGATTACTAAGTAAGCTTGTACATAGGCGTGTTATATATGAGTGGAAGACGTGATTTTTTTTATACCGAATCTCCCATTGAGTTTCTACATGTGTTATGTCTAGATCAAAGCGGCAGATTACCTAATTCGTCACCGTGACGGATTCCATGTCTAGTTTTTCCTTTCTTTCTGTATGGATTTTGTTCGCTTCATATCTCATGAATGCCATGGTTAATGACAATGAAATTTTCATGACATATGCCATATGCATGATTACTGATCCTAATGAAGACTATTGACTTAAATTCATTGACCTCAATTTAGATCATAGACGTTCTTTGAACCTCAAAATTGACGCACGCGCGCAAATGCAAAAATTGGCAACAGTGGTCAAAATAGTACCTATTTTGAATCCGCTATAAGTCTTCAGAATGGCTGCCCATTTTGTTGGCATGTTCTGATAGGGTTTAAATTGGAAATGCGATTCCTTGTATCACGTTTGCTGTTATAATGCTCTGACGTCAACATAGTGCCACTTAAATGAAAACAATTGAATTTGATTCGATTAGGTTATATTTGCCGTTGTTGTTTGGAATATATATCGTCTATCCCTACCCTGATGTCTCCCATATTTTGTTATGTTGTAGCTGAGACTTTACCCTACAAATGTACCATGTTTCAATTTTTGATCAGAAGACGGGATCGAGGTCAAAATCCCGATTTAAGGTGAAGACTGCAAAATCTGCCATTATCCCTTACAGGGCGGACCAGTCGTCAATATGACCGGTATCGGAGGTCGAAAAACTTTTCCGCTCATTATACAGCCATAATATATTGTACCACGCATTCATTCAGCTTTCTGGCGATACCAAATAAGGGCATGATCGGAGAATTTCGGCAATCACCCGGAGCTTTCTTTCTCCAAGGTGCGCAATCAATATTGTAGCGAGCTAGATTTGATGTGCACATCTACTACTTTATATGTCTAGGGTGCACATATACGTACGTACGTGCGCGCGTTGTATTGTTTCACTGCACTTGTGCCGTTGTGCGTGCGATACAACCCTACTCCGGCTACTCGAAGTCAAAATACGCTCCGATTTTTGTTCGAAATGGCCGATTACGACAACGAGAGTCTTTCTGGAATGGATTCTGACGAAGATTTTAGTATCGATGACATATTCGAGTGATTTTTCATCCGCCGAAGACGAACCTTCAACATTTACTGCATGGAGAAAATGCAAGCGTCCCCGTGCAGCCAAGTGTGTGAGTGACGCAGTACATACCATAGACATATAAAGTACGTACGTGCACATTTCTAAAATGCAATCGCCATTTCCCACTCATTTTACACTCTCAACGCATGCTGGCGTTACACTACGCCACGCTACTCAGAAATAATAATTTATGGCATATGAAGAGGGATTAAATAACAGAATATTTACCCATGCAATAATTGTACAATCAAGCTATAGAAATCACTCTATTGATGATCTTACTCCCCCTTTATAGAAAGATCATAAAATATTTGTAGGTAATGAATATTCATTATCCGATGGATTCCTACTTTATGATGACATGACTTGTTCGGATTACTTAAAGGTACTATGTCCCATTTGCAGGCCCAAAAATGAAAAGGTTAAATTCCAACGGCATTTGAAAGATAATACTAATTTAGAACTTCCCTTAAAAAAGGGGGCTTGAAAATGTCTTTAAGTGGGAAAATAACGACTATTAGTTGTCGAATCGACTTAAGTGATACCAATACAGTAAGTAATAGTCTGATTTTCAGACCATTGTACCAAATGGTCGTACGTTTTGTGGTGCGCAAAGATTCGATCAGTTTAATTTTGGCCATTACAAGTAGTGTGTTATTGTTGTAGACAAATGCTTATGTACCCTTTACAGCTCATTTTATGTATGTTATTACCAAAGAAGAAAATGAGCCAGTCAGTCACTCAATAGTGTCTGACAGTGAAGTCTAGCAAGTAAACGGGTTTCCTTGCATAATTTGAATATTAGGACACTGCTAACGTTTACATTTCACATATAGGACATATATGACATATTCATAATTCCTGCAAAGTTCTACAGAATTTGATGTTGGCTGCAAAAGGGACATATAGTATCTTTAAAAATGAATAGTAACTCTTCATTTTTTGTAAACGATCATATGAAAACGTTTGGGTCACTGAACAGTGCTTGTTATATTTAATAGCAAAAAATGTTCTTACAAAAGAAAAGGGGCACCTCTTAGATTTGAATAGGGCAATTATCAGAGGTGAAGGGGGCGCTTATCAAATGTGAAAAGGGGCATTCTCGTACCTGAAAAGGGGCACTTACTAGAGATTAAAAAGGACACATATAAGAATGGAAAATGGCCCCTTATTGCAAAGGAAAATGGGAACTTGTCGAAGGAAAAGGGGTACGTGTCAAAATAAAAGGGGCACTTATCAGAGGTGGAAAGGGGAAGGGGCACTTTTAAAAATTTATAGGGGCACTTGTTAAATTAAAAGGGGCACTTTCCTATGTAAAAAGGGGCACTTCTTACAAAGTTAAAGGGGCACTTTTCCTATGTACAAAGGGGCACTTTTGGGGTACTTGAACAAGTTGGGGGCACTGTGCCCCCCTGCCCCCCGGGAGCGCCGCCTCTGGTGTGATGATAATTACCTTCAACTAAATCAGTCTAAAACGAAAGAAATCATTGTTGACTTTGAGTTGCTATACAGCAACACGAACCCGTGAAGATCAAAAATGTAAACATTGAAATTGTTTCAAAGTACAAATATCTGGGCACAACGATCGATAATAAACTTACCTGGCATGATGAGTGTATGCCCATTGTGGCGAGGGCCCAAACGAGAATGTTCTATCTTAGTCTTTTCTACAAATCCATTGTCGAGAGTTTTTTTCTTTTCAACTGTGTTGTATGGTTTGGGGCATGTAGGAAGGATGACTTTAGGAAATTTAGAGTGTGGTCAAGAGGGCGGCTAAAATAACAGGAAATAGACAAAACCTGGCAGAAGAATGCAAGGCACGAATCCTCCAAAAAGCTATATGAATTATTACCGTCAGGAAGGAGAATGCGCTCATTGAAATGTCGGACAGGCCGATATTTGGGCTCATAATATTATGTTCCACACTCCGTTCGTCTGTACAACCAAATGGAGTGAGGAGCATGTGGGCCCAGGAATCGATTTGGCGAGGTTTTCCTTCCTACCTTCCTTCACACTGATGTTCTATCCTTTTCATAATTTCCAATGTGTAATACTAGAATATAAGAATATTTCTATTTTGTATACCTTTTATTTTGATGGTTCTTTTATGATTATAAACACAACGATATAGTTTCTCATATATATATATTACGTATTTGTACAATATGTGACCAAAACAAATTTCCATGTATTCTTGTGAATTTGAATGAATTGAATTGAATTGAATTATTCATTGCCATCCCATGCTCACTCTCTCCCACGAGGTTGGATTTGGAATTGGGTCGTATTGTCGGGGTGATATATATATTGTTTTACTATCATGTCGTGTTTTTTTTTGTTTTGCTTCTGAACAAAGTATTACGAGCAAATTAATTGTTTTCATTCCTGTATTAAATTCCAGAAGAAACATGCAGTAATACGTTAAGTTTTGTCATTCCTGGTTATTGTAATCTTTACTTTTGCTATGTTACACTATGATTTTGAAATTTGTTATCCAATGTTTAAACAAAATTGAGCATGATTCTTTTTGTTTGGATTTTAATCGATCAAATTTGAATTGAATTGAATTGAATTGTTTAGGCGGACAGGCGTATTCCCCCCCCGAAAGCGGAATAATTATCTATTATGTAAATTAACGCTGACTATCGCCATAAAAGAGAATAGAAGGTGTTATTATTGAGATCAGACTTTGATAATTGGCTGTGTGGCCAAAAGTGTCCTAATACAAAGTTCCAAATTAGAAAACGTAAATAAGGTATATATTTCATTAAAAAAGGGGGGGGGTCGCTGTGAGGCAGATTTGGTACACAGTAACATCCAAAGTCGTCTCACTTTGGCCAGGGGCCAGATGGTGTTATCCCCAGTCCACCCCCTCTCCCTGCGGCGATGCAGTATTGAGCCCCGTAACGATAGTGTATCATAAAAATGTTGAAAAAGTGACAACTCTTTTAGGTTCAGTTGGAAGGTCACATCGAATTGGGGGGGGGGGAGGGGTCCGCCCTCCTCGTTCCAAACGTTCCAAGACCAACAAAAAGAAAGAAGAAGGAGTATAAAGTGAAAAGAAAAAGATAGTGTAATATAAAATGCATCCTTTCTACGTTTTTTTTTTCCCTGCAACTTTCTTTGATATTGTAGTGACCAAACTCGTTTTGACCTTGTTCAAACTTAATTTTTCCTTTTTGGACACCCTACAACATTTTGGATGTGGTTAATGTTTACGTGTTAGACCCAAAAGCCTAATTACTTTAATGGTCACGTGGGTCTTGTATACGGCCTACCCCGAGGACAAAGTAGTCCCGCGATTAACTATCTATAAATTGTTCGTAGTTAATGTTAAATGTATACCATAATGAAATTATGATATTTTCTCATGTATGTTATATTGTTTTTACTGAAATTGATTAATATATCTAATCCAGAAGGATATGCACGAAACGTAGTCCTTCTGGATGTGGAGGTATATCAGGCAAGGCCCTGCTGTGCATAAATATAACCGACATTCGTCCACTTAGATTAAACGAAGCCGGTAGTTTCACCACGGTCGTACCTATGTCATTGAAGCTGTCAAGATAGCCTGTATTTTGTTACAGCTTTAAATATACACAGCCGCTGAGGCATGATGTACGTCTTTACGAACTGCAAACCTTAGGTTCAACCAAGATGGCATAGTTGTTTTCTTTCCTGTTTACCACTTATTTTAGGGGGTTTCAGTGTCCCATTTATTCACCGAATAAACTATCTGAACCACACTGATGGCACCACCGACTCTTTATTCACGTTTGGCTATTATTTAAAAAATGGTGGAGCACGAGCCCCGCAATATTGACACACTTGGTACTATCACGTAATTATATACGTCAAGCCATTATCCAGCTACTTTGTAAGTTCAATTGTGTTATATATATATAGAGCCTAGAAAGGTTTTTTTTTACCCTGTAAGTGGCAGAATTTTCTGAGTAACTCTCCTCCCATATATCTTCTGACTGCAAGTCTTTGCTTTCAATTATCAAAATTTCCTTAAAAGAAAAGGGGAACTCCTCTCATTACCGCCACCAAGCCACCTTTATGATAGGCTTATACAATATCATGATTTTTCTTTCAACACTGAGGGAAGATTGGTGAAATAGTACTGCAAAAAGATACGGCAATTCTGGGTACACTACGGGACATATCCACAGGAAGTTTTTGTAAGTGGTCTCGCTACCCATAAATAATAATTAACAAAAACCATTAAGATGATCATTATTTGTATGATAAATAATGAGATAAAGTTCTAAAAGACATTGTGACACTCTATTCAGATTCTGAAGTCGTCTAGAATGCAAAGACTCACTATTAAAAAAGGGAAAATCTTCTCTATCAGTCGATACGCTTTCTCGCATAATAATTGACTTTAAAAAAATAAAAATTGTAAGCCGTTGGAATAAAACAATTAGAGATGACTCCTTCCGTGAAAGATATATCTGTGGTTTAAAATAATCCAAAGTACACAACGTAAAATTGTCTTTAAAAAAGAGAATATGTAATTTACCAATGGAGTTGATATACTGTGAAATAGCTTCATAGAATAGAATAGCTGCATAGACTTCTTATTTCAGGGAAGGGTAGATGTAGCCCCCCCCCCTGCTATCCAACGGATTGACACCAACGCCTTTTCTGGCTCAGCTCTCTCAAAATGTTTGGCTCATTACGCTAATGAGCGTGTGCGTGTGTGTGTCAACAAGAATTGCAGCAGGAGAAGTGCAGGGGCGCACTGTGGGCAACGGAAGGCGTTAAGGGAATATTTGTTCACGACCCGAGTGGAAAATATCCTACGTCCTTTAGTGCGTGAAGTGTTGATTACAGCCAGTATAAACGTTCCCCTAATGGAAAATCGTCAATAAATGTTAAACTAAACAAACAAAAAGGATGAAGAAGAAGAAGAAGAAGAAGAAGAAAGAAAAAAGAAAAGAAAAAAGATAGTGAAATTTATTTCTTCATTCGAGGCTGGCAACGACTTTGGCTGAAGGTCACATTTTCCATCGATTGTCCCAAGCGCCGCCACATTATGACAAATTAAGAGAAAAATTACAAAGTAAGATACATATTAATGATAAGTAAAAAGGAAAAGGAAGAGAAGAGGAGAGCAAGACCCTTTTACAAACCTTTCATAATGCTTAGATTTCCCACCTTTGTGAAAAGCAGTGAACGAAATTATGACTGTAAATAACCAAATTTTCTTCATGAATGTAATTTTTAATTTTATTATTAAGCAACAAATAGGAGTATGCATCGACTTAGAAATTATGAAAATTATGATTCAGGATTCATTGATGTAATACAATAACCAGGCCCCTCATCTCTGATACCTTGGACTGTGAAGCTGCAGCAGACATTCCTGTGTAGAACTCATCATCCAGACACCCCAAGATAATATCCAAGCGTCGTAAGTTCTTTAATGTGAAGAGGCCTACTGCTGCTACATGTGACGATGATGCGTTGGCTTCGAAGGACCTGCTAACACCCAATGATTCACGAATCGAGGAACTTTTTCTTACCTGTACAACAAATATAAAGTTAGCTTTCGATCTGTAAATTGTATTTCCGAAATAAATTTTCTTAAAAGTAGTTTTGCGTGTGTCCATTTGTAGTATACAGTTTATATACAAATATACAATGGTGTATATTATCTTCACCACACACAGATGGCGTGGATGTGTGTAAATACCAAGGATACAAATATACCAAGACCAAGAAAAAAATGAATCAAATGTTTGAAAAATACAAATTGAATTAAATTCGAGTAATATATAATCATAATGTGAATGTTAGAAGTATACGAACAGACGATAACGATTATAAAGGCATATTCAAAATATAACATGACCTACATAAGATATTTAGTCCGTTTGGTTGGGTGACCTATTTCCCCTGAAGGATGTGAGCTTGGGCGTGTGTCCGTGTGTGTTTCATTGCTTAGTCTTTGTTTGATTCTAAAATTGCCATGTACTATTGTTTTCCTTCCTTTCTTTTTAAAGAAAGTCAAGTTTTACACTTATATGAGGAAGAGGCAAACGATGATATGACCCTCGCTTTTGTATGAGACTATAATGACACATTGCAGCCTGCTCTAATACCCCATAACAACAGGAGAAAATGGCAGGTTCTAAATGATTATCGGTCAGTAGAACAGAAAAAACAGACAATACATTGTGTAGGTCTCTTGTATTTTTTTTTCTTTGTAGCAAAAACTCAACGTGATAACACTTTACAACTAGATAAACTAAAATGAGATACGTCTATAATTCTATTCACATAACTTACTACTTCTTTCCCTATTGACTCCAGTGTGAATACAAGTGTAGTTAATGGAATATGACGAAATAATACAAGATGTGCCTTCGTCTTCAAAAGATTCCTGACGGGATCAATGGCTTCTGAATCATGACATTCAAAAGCAGCCTGAATGATGAATTTCATGTCATCAACTTTCTTGCATAGAGCTTCCAGTACCGACTTTCCTACTTCACCTCCATGAGCTGCAGTGAAGTACAAGACGTATTTAAACGCCATGTAGTCCTTTATCAGCTTGTGTGTCAGGATTCTGTTGAATTCCGAACGATTGTGGTTATACAGCGATGCAAGGTATAGGCTTGCGGTATATTCCTGCAGTAGCTTGTGAGGGAAAGAGAATTCTTGAATAAATTGCTTTCTATCTCGTTGTCTGATTTTTCTTGAGGCCAACCTCTTTTCCCCACTCAGAATCCCAACCTGACATGTTATTGCTGCAGCCTCATCGCAGGCTTCCGTTTCCTCCTTGGTGAAGATGAGCTGATTTTTCAGCAACCCCTCAAAGGCCACACAACCAACCTTTACAATGGCTTCAGCAGCCTTCTCCATATGGCTTTGATACCCTTCCTCATTGTCAGTGTATCTTGAAGAATATTGCTCCCTGAGAGCAAAATCAAGCTCTTTCATTAGTTGGGAGACTGTTTGTAGCTTCTCACTTGTTTCGCGCTGAGATTCTACTTTCCACATGTAACATAGCATACAGCAAAAGATTGGGAACGGTGCCATAAACTGAGAAACTACACTGTCAGTGTTCAAGAAGTGGATGAGACTGGATGCAGAAGCTGTGTCTTTTTTGAAAAACTTTTTGATGTATTCATTTGTGTTTTCTTCCTTAAAACCCCGGACCCAGATATACCTGTACTTTTCATGGATTTTCGGAATGCTGCTGATTTGATCAGCTCCAAAAGGACGTGTACTAATGAGAACGGAAGTGTCAATGAAGCTCTCCCTTCTTGCCATCGAGACGATAGAAAGTTCACGGTTTGGACATTTCATGTCCATTTTAGCCTCGTCCAGTCCGTCCAGTAAGATCATAACTTTCCTTTGATTCTCCTTGATGTACGCATCAATCCATTCCCCTAGTATCTCTGTGTCATCTGGGAAGTGATTCATAACGATATTACCAAAGAAGGGACTATCTTCTATGTCTCGAAATGATTCGTGAAAGAGAAGAGTGATATCTTGGAGACATTTACCCATCGCCCAATCGAGGGCTATTTTTGCAAACAATGTCGATTTGCCCACACCAGCTTCTCCAAGGAAGGCTACCCGTGTTATAAATCCTTTCTCAGTTTTTTTTAGGATGAAACTGAACAGATCCTCGTAGTCTATTGGTTGTCCAGGATACTTGTTATACCCTACCGTTAAGATGAGACTGACAAAGATCTGCTGCAGCCATGTGCGTGATTCGGGGTCCATAGGAGACACTTTGACCTCGCTGAATTCTTCGATATATCTAGCCTTCAACTTCTCTCGTAATATGTGTACATGGTCGGGCATCTTGTCATGTTCACCTGGAAAAGGAGAAAGGACCAGAACGAGATGCAGAATGGTATGAGGATGATGGGTCAGATAATAACACAATTTCACAATCACCGGCGTGCGGGGGGCTCGAGGCTACATCTAGACAAATATATTCATGCCTCCCTAAAAAAAAGCTACAAAACGGTGAAATAAGAAAGGGACTTCTTTCTACCCAAATTGCCACTATGAGTCTATTGATGCCATCCATTTGTAGTTAGCCATAAAGCATTACAATCCACATCACATGTTTTTATTTGTACTAAACACAGTTCACTTTATTGGCCTATATAAGTTTGTGAAGTAGTTTTGAAACCGAGGGAAGATAAGCGACAATCAGTGGGCAATTAGGGGGCATCTGACAACCCATCCCGACGTAAATCTTAGTGAATGTTTTGTGTTTTGTAATGTCCAGTCATATTACATCCTAATGACAAAGTTTGAGTCAGAGTTAATTTGTACGCAAACACAGACCGGACGGTACCTCTAGACCATCTCACGTCTCCCCAACTGTTTGGTTCTTTTTTTTAAAGCTACTTGTGGATTCATTAGACACGATCAATGGATACTGTTATCACCCATACGATGTAAATGGGTACCTGGTAGGAAGACATTCCTCGAATGCAGAGCCCCTTATACCCAGGGGGCACGGCAGGTTTTTGAGACATGGAATGATGTAAAATATTGTTGGATATCAACGTGTTCAGGGTACCTCCCTGCACAATTTTTAGGTGGACTATCTTGAAAATATGCTGCTGCCCCCAAAAGTGGCGGTCATTTTTCAAATTGGCCGCAATGTATATTACTTATGTTGAACGATTCTGGAGAATTATTTTAAACAGAACCTTATTTTACCATGTGTGAGGATTCATATGAAATGGTATTAAATTTCTTACAATATATCACATTCATTAGGTTTGGGGATGATTTGCTTAGCATTTTTGACCCAAAAACGATATTTGTTTACCATTTTTTCCAAAAATATAAAAAGAATTTCCCCAAAATGCCTATTTCTCCTTATTTAAAAGTTTATAATATCGTCTGACTTGGAACTTTCTGAAAAAAACTGTCCATAACTATGGGTAGTATTATGTTCAAATCCTAAGTTAATTTCTTTACTAATAAAAAAGTTATAGCGATCTAAAGTTGACAGTTTGATATGAGTTAAAATGGCAATAGTGCGTGAAGTCTCCTTGATGTCAGATGATGCAGTTTCATCATATTTTGATGACAATATCTCTCTTAGTTCCTGTTGGTATGGTAATAATATACATAGCAACCGATATATAATGTGTTCTCAGAAACCAAATTAGGCTATCGGTCAAATAATACATAAAATAAGAATAAATGAAGATAATGGATGGTAAGGTTCAGAATATACATCCTACCCCCTTCTCTCCTTCTCTACACCCCCACCCTTATCCTAGAACAATATTAGAGTAATCTATGCAAAGCAATATTCGTTAAGTACATTACAAGCGATAAATAGGTCAGGTATATTTTTCCAAGGAATCTTCACGATACATTTAAAATATAATGGTTAAAATTGCATGAAACATGTTTGTCGATGTATTTCCTTTCTCCCCCCTGCCTCGAAAATGGACCTAAATTATTTGTTTTGTAATTAACCAGCCATATGTAAGATAATAAGAAACCTCGATTCAATTGATAATCTGGTATCACTCTCTAAAAAATAGAATCAGAACTTGCACCCGGATCGGCGCACCGAAAGCCATATGAAGCGGTGGGGGTGGGGAGCAGCAACCCTGATGATTTTGAACTTATCGATATTCGGACAACTGTCACCTCATAAACAGGCAGAAAGGTGACAGAATAACGTCATATACGAGTATGGTCCCTGTATTATTTGTATTATTATTAAAGTGCATAGAGACATGCAATTTTGCCTATGTGTAATGCGCTATATAAAAATGTTTAATTATTATTATTATTATAAAGAGTTGCGACTGATTCAAATCAATGGCAATCTCAATCTACTAAAGAGATAAGAGTTGGGATTTATTTCAAGTTCGATTCGAATCAATTGTAACTCTTTATAAAACGGGGCCCGGGTGTATTTTTCATGACGAAATTAAAATTTTACCATACCGAGGTACTCTCTAAACGTTAAAAACTTGAAGTTATATCATAATGGGGGAAAATAAGACACGTCAAACGATTAATTTTTTGTTAATGGAACATAGACATTGCAATACCCTACCCTTCTTGTGTCTCTCGGAATCCCTCCACTTTACCTTGTATGCCTGTCACATTTTTTTTGTAGAAAGAAAAACATTAGTGAGAGTCATCAGAACCTGCAAACCAACGCCACTACCGCTTCTGTGGCATGCCAATCGCCCAGCCTCCTCCCGACACACATACACACTCTCAAAATAAATGAGAGAAACTGGTGCAATTTTAATTGTTTAAATAAATTGTATACTTTTGAAATTAATGCCACAGAATTGGTTGGCAGGTTCTGATGACTCTCACCAATTGTTTTTCTTTCTACAAAAAATGTGGCAGGCGTACAAGTTTCAGTGAAACCAAACCGTCCAGTATCTACAGGTACATATCAAATATATCATTGATCGCCAACATTTTTTTTTTTGGTACGAAACAATGCTTGTAGCTATTGGATTACGTCAACGTTGTGAAATGAAGAGTGTGAGGGGGAGGGGGGTTGGTGGGTCGGGGCGGCAAGAAGTATAACCCACTGACAGACATTTTCACTGTAGTCTACCATGAAATTTTAAATGCCGTGTGAAGATTCTTTAATCTCTTTTTCGTTTGCATTTTACTTCATGAATATTGCTTTGCACAAAGTGCTCTACTTTTTAAGGAGGAGGTTAAAATCGCAGAAGAGGGGGGTGGGGTGGGTAAAGGGCAAATTCTGCACCCCACCATCCACAATCTTCATGGTTCAGATCGAAAATCATGACTATCACCTGTATCCAGAATTCAAGATCTTATTTCATATATCCCTCGACCGGTAGTAAGTATCATACCTGAATACACCATGCCCTACACAGCATAATGCCCTCATCCCCCAAAATTCTCCTTATTTTAATGTGGGGGGGGGGGCATTCAAAGGAGGGAGGGGGTAGGAAAAAGTATGAACACACCAAGCGCTATGTACATGTTTCAGACTGCAAATCATGTCTGTCACTTGGTATTAGGTCTTATTTTATGTATTATGTGACTGATGGCCTAATTTGCCTTCTTAGAGCACATCACATATCGGTTGCAAGGCATATTATTAACATAGCAACGGTAACTTAAAAAGATATATCATCAACATATGATGAAACTGCATCATCTGACATCAGGGTTCCTATCAAATCGTCATTTGCTTGATGATAGCATCTACTCGCAATAAATTATATTTTCCATCTCACTATGTTACCGTTGCTAATGAGAAGACAGCATTTAGAAACAACAATTGCCATTTTCACTCATATCAAAGTGTCAACTTTAGATGGCTATACATTTTTTTGTTAGAACAAAGGAATTGGACATAATATTAACCATAGTTACGGACAGTTTTGGAGAAAGTTCCAAGTCAGAAGTTATTATAATCTTTTAAATAAGGTAAATATGTATTTTAGGGCAGTTCATAATTTATAAAATAATGGTTGAAAATTGCATTATAGGCTCGAAATTGCTATGCGAATCATCCCCAAAACTGTTGAATGTGATATCACTTAATTCAATATCTCTTTCATATGACACCTCATACATTGTAAAATGAGGCTCTGTTAAAAAGTAATCTCCAAAATCGTTAAAAATGTAGTTATTAATGGCGGCCATTTTTCCCAACAGCATATTTTCAAGGTAGTCTACCTAAAAATGTGCAGGGAGGTCACGTGAACATTGATACTGAGCAACCTTCTACAAATCCCTATGTCTAAACCACACCCCCTCCCCTCCACTAAATGGAAGGTTTTGCTCCCCTAGCTATTTTCAAGGCCACTCGGCTAATGCTAGGGTAATAACAGTAACGCTTAAAAACATTAGTATTAAGCGCTTTGCAGTGCGAATCAAAAAAAAAATACCTAAGTTTGCTAGTTTATAATTAAAACGTCATAACGAATGTGAACTTTAACTACATTTCACGGTAAAGAATAGCTTGTTTTCTGTCTAATGGTGTTATATTCATAATTTCTCTGCCACGGGTGACTGAGCACCAAGGTTATTTTGTTGAAATGCCGTCAAAATCTTCGCATACCAAGTTTTGGCTGATGCACCGAATGTGGGTCAGGCTATATGCATCTTAAATTCTTTAAAAATGTTATTCTCTTTCATGCGTCAGTGCTTCATTGATTAATGTGAACCAATGTATCTTAGCTTTCACAGGACCTTGTTTAAATCCAATGGATGAACTTAGATTATTTGAAATAGCCTTCTAATTGCTTGTCTCATGATATCTAAGATCATTCTTGTCACTTCTATTGCATCATTCTAAATGCCTAAGATGAATAAGGAGCATAAAAACTCAGAGTAAATGCAAGAAGCCTTCTAATTGCTTGTCTCATGATATCTAATATCATTCTTACCTGGCAGGAATTAATTCCTTGAAATGCTAGAGCGCCGTAATGACAGCCATGCTTAATGCCAGGGTAATAATCGAGAGCGCCAGGAGTGTCAGGAGTGTCAGGTGTGGCAGACATGAGCGCTATACAAGAACCCACTAATATTATTATTATATGGTGGGCTGTGATTAATACAGACCACTTTATAATTTCGTTAAAATCGCCTTTATTTATTTATATCTTTTTCTTATTTCTAACCACTTTTTTGTGACCAAGATAACTTGAAAATGGCTCAATCAAATGCATTGAAATTTGGCACACATATGAATAGGCATATGGACAAAGCACAATAAGGTTTTCAACCTTGACCATGACTGATGACGTCATCTAGGCGCCATTTTGTAAAATTTTCTGAAAATCTACTCATGATCATATCTTCATAACGAAAAGTTGTTTCTCATTCATATTTATCATGATCAAGGTCAATATCCGTCCGGTCAATTTCAGGTCAAAAAACGCGCGCAAAATTTAAAAATGCTCTAAATCGTCTCAAATTCATTTTGAATACGTTTTAGGCCATTTTAAGCATTTCGCAAAAAACGCATACACGCGCATGCGCGCGCTTTCTCATGCGTACCGGCATTTTGCAACATAGAATCGCCGAATTTTCTCTGTCATCATATTTGGCCCATTTGTCCAAGCATTTTGATACCTTGTTCACCTTTTTCTGACCAGTAATAACGCAATGAGCGTTCAAGAAACATGTCCGTGCGCGCGAGCTCTTGTAATACATAGCATATATGGTCAAAAACATGCCTACACAAAATTCATTGTAACTCTTCAGAATGGATGGGAACTCCCACATTTGTTTTCATATTTGGATAGATTATGAGTCGGAGATATGATTTCATGTCTCATTTGACCCTCAATTAACTCATGACGTCATCATAATGGCCTCCGAACTCAAAATTTCAATTTGCATATTATGACGTCAGCATATTTTTGGAAAATTGATTGTATCTCTGTAAATATTGATCGATTTTCTTCCAAATTTTGTTCTAGCTGAGACAATTTTCTACAAATGCAGTTACCACGATTTTTCATTTGACAAAGGCATCATGGCGTATTTTTGCGATTAAAGGAGGCATGTCAATTTTTCACATTTTGCGTGTATTCTCTATGGGACATGACTTTTTCAAAACTGGATTCTACATTCCCGTCTTTCGCGAGCAATATCTCCGTCGTTTTAGTTTTGTTTTCGCTGAGCTTCGAGTATGTTGTAGCTGAGACAATAAGCTATCACAAGTGTGCCCTTTATTTTTCGATCAGATGCCGGGATCATGCTCATATTTCACTTGCAAAGTGGGATTTGAGAATTCTATTTCCGTTCACGTGTAATGTCTATGGGGATTATTTTGGTATAGTGGTCATTGCACTTGCCTCCCATTCCGGCGACCCACGTTCGATTCCTGGTGGGTCACTTTTTTATAAAAAAAATTGCCTTTGTTTTAAATTTTATTTTATGATCTTCTTCGACTGTTATGACATATTATCATATACAATCACAAACAATGTAATAAAATGCCTAATTTTGCGTGTTATATCTATGGGAGAAGAATGTCAATCTTTTAAGTACAACCTTATGGGAAATCTGAGTCCTTGTCGTGTATTAATTTTTTTATTCCTAGTCGGATAGAGTATGAGTCGGAGATATGATTTCTTATAAAAAACAAAATCTAGAAAATGCATATTTCATTTTGATATTTAGATTTGAGGGTCAAATGTCAAATATACTGTACAGGGTTTCTCTAAAACCATGCATTGTATAGACTTGAAATTTGGCACACTAATACACCTGAATAAGAGGATTAGTTCACAAAATAAGGTCAAAATCATGCCAATGTTATCTTAACTACTTAGCATGTAAATTATGGTCAAAGGTCAAACATTTCACAGATCACAATCTCACTAACCATGTGTGGTATGCACTTGAAACAACCCACCTATACTTGTTACAAACAAGTATTACATGTCTAGTTATTATTCTTGTCACTTCTATTGCATCATTTCAAATGACTAAGATGAATAAGGAGCATGTTAGTCTTTTTCTTGACCAGCGCATAACAACTCAGAGTAAATGCAAGAAAGCATATTGATAACTAACGAAAATACTGACAGCAGACTTTCGTGGAAAAAGGATAGCATTTCTTCAGTATAAGTTGTCCATTTTTAATGACCCAATGATAAGTCTTGCCCTAAAACACGGGGTGTGAAAGAAGCAAAGAGTGTGCCATCGTACCAAAGAGATTATAATAAATTGTGTTTGTAAATAAGCCTTTCCTGAGTCTGAGTTGACATTGCCTCCTTCTCTATCCACATGCACAAAATCAATATGACCCAAGTCGGCTATTGATTTCGGACTGAAATATTGCGTAAGGGTTTTTCGGCCCATTTTCATTGCTGCAGCCCAAACTTGGCAAATGAGGATTGTGACAGTTTTTTTTTGAAAGGGCTGCTGCTAAGTCATCCGTGACAGCAGACTTATGAATAAGATATCATTAGATATAATATTAGTGACTCCTTAAACCACGTTCGATTTGAATTTTAAAAAAAGGATTGACAACACCCCCCGAAAAACAAGAAATAAAGATTCATGATAATAATTTAAGCTAAGCTGGATGCGTATACTGAAAATATTCCATCGCCCCTAATTGGGTACTGGTATGAATTTCTTTCATATTCAGACGCTTCCAATATATATTAAGAAAAAAAAATCAAGCTAGTTCAGAAACCATGGTATAAATATTGATAGCGGAACAATTATCGCCGGAGCACCTTTCGTATCTAACAAGCTTCAGGCAATTTCACGTCAACTTAGATATGAGCCATATTTTCGAATTATGATTACTTTTTACCGAACATTATGCACAATATTCTTACACGGAGAGAAACATGCCTAAATTTAGGTTTGCCAAACAATGAGGGAAATTTTGATTCCAACTTTACCAAATACTCCAACCGTTTCAATGCGTATCTTCCAAAAAATAATTAAATTCACCTGTTGTTGGTAGACATGTCTCCTCTATTTCTTTCAAGTCCGCCGCCCGGAGAGCAGCTCTAAGAGTGGGAAGTTGTTTGGATGGTTTGACCGTCTTTGCCCAATTCTGAAGCATCATCACATTACCATTACTGGTCTTTCCACCTGTAGCCCAATTCGTCTCTAATGCCCGGTTGATAGCAGGAGTCGTGACTTTCATCTTAAGACCGAGTCTCCTTAAATCACCATCATCTGATACGGCGTCTGCTACTTTGATGATAACGTCATCAATTCCGCGTGTTTGACTCGACGTTTGACCACTAGAATATAAAGAAAATAAAACGAAATCGTTCTTACAGAGCATGCTCAAAGTTATACTACACATTTACAATATTGTCAATTTTCCTCCTGTTTAACTTTTTGCTCAAAAGCACTGCATGAAACCAATCCTTTGAAGTACAAGTCCACTCCAAAAATAACTTGCCTTTAATAGAACCAGAAAAATCAAACAAACCAATCAAAAATAGTTTGAGCAAAATTGGATAACTAATAAAAAAGTTATTAATTTTTGAAAAAGTATGTAAAACTAAAAACAATGGAAATCACTACACAAATTGCCAATTTGGTTATCAGATTGTGACGTCATGTCCTCACTATTTGTCAATTGCTTTATATAGTTTAATCCCATTAATTTACCCTTTTACCCCCAAAACTTGATTTCCCCGTGCCTTTACCCAGGTTAAATGATTTGTATCATTTTGCTTGCATGACATTACAAAATTTGTTATGAACTTTGAAGAATTGATACTATTTTCTGAATATTGTATTTTCATAATTATTGATATTTATATAGTTTATCCAAATTCAAATTTTTCATGATTTAACTGTAAAAAAATACTCTATATTACTGCATCCACACCAAAACACATTACTATCAATCTAACTTGGATGCTGGTGTGAAGAAATAAGATTCTTAGGGGAAAATAGGAAATTTATATTATCAATATAAAGAAAATAATTAGTGGATAGTGAGGACCATACGTCACAGACTCATGAGTAAGTTGCCAATTTGTGTAGTGATTTTCAAAGTTTTTCATGTCATTAAAAATTCATAACTTTCTTATTAGTTATCCGATTTTGCTCAAACTTTTTTTGATTGGTTTGTCTGATTTTTCTGGTTCTATTGAAAGTAATTAATTTTTTTAATTGGACTTGGCCTTTAATGTATATATATATACATGTACATGTATATATGTAATATATATATATATATCATTACTACCTGTACTTTACACGCCGTTGAGGTAATAAATCTCACTCAGTCATATGACAAGTGTGCTACTGTAGAACCGTCCAATGATAATTGTAAATAAACAAGTTTTTTTTTTATTCATTGCTATATATATTAAATTTGTCAAATATACACGAAACATGATTGTACCTTGAACTTGGTGTGTCATCCCTCGCGGATTCAGTCTCCTCTTCACTTCTTTTATGCATCATCTTTTCCATCGTGAATGGTATCCAGGCTGAAGAGAGATGTAGAAACAGAATAAGAAATCATCACAAAAACTATTTAACTGTTGGGTTTACCGTTATTATAGCGGTATTGCGGGATCGAGTATGAACTGCAATTTCAACTACTATTTAACATTTTTACATGATTATAAAAGTATTTGAACTGTCTATTAGCTTGGTATTAAAATGAAGAACAGAATTTCCTTCAGGTTGTTAAAAGTGATCAACAAAATTATAAGGGAAAATCAATAGATTTTTTTTTCACTAAGAATACTTATATTCGTAACATAGGCGTACTACGAAACAATCCTATAATTATATATATGGTCATACCATTCCCATACTGATATCACATTTCACATAACCTTGCATTCCATCACCTTTTTGAACTGACTTTTATCATTTTTGTTGTTATCATACCAACGTATTATAAGTCATTCAGGTATTCGAGCACTTACAGATATAGTCTTTTACTCTAACAACATTTTAAAGATACTAGTTCTGTTTTCTTATAACTTGGGAATTTTTATGTGTTCGCTCAGTCGAATTACACAGGTACCCACCTAGGATAGCGGGCTCCTATCACCTTCAAAAAGGGAACCCTATTGATAATACAATTTTTTACTTTTACAGGACCCAAATTGCCTTTCGAATTATTCGAAAGTGAGACCCATTTTATATCGTTTCAGGAATGCACTTAAAGGTTATTTTCTCCAGCAGTATGAATAAATGACCCAATAGACAGCTCTTTGTATTGATTATTTTTGTCAAACATTTCATTGCTGTTAGCTTTTTCATCTCGCACCCATGCCTCGCATGGTTTTTCTGTATTTTAAGTCAGTAGTTCATGAACAAAAGCAACCAATAAAACAAAAATTAGCTACTAACTTTGGTTTTAAAAAATGTTATCAAGTGAGATTACCACCGTTTTGACCACATAAGATCAGAGAAAAATATATATATGAATCCTGCCTGTCCTCCCAGGGTCGGAAAGCGGTCTTTTTTTAAAAACCTCAACACGATCACAAAACCCTTTTGAACATCAACCTAAGCCAATTTCAGTAGCCTTGTCCACCACTTAATTAATAATGACGTTCGTATAAGTTAATCTATATACACACGATTTCTATGAAATTTACAATAGATCATTGAAATTCCCCTTCACTTGATTATTCGAAAACCTTTGCGATCGTGTTTCTGTAACCTCTGAAAAACGCCTTTTCATGATTTTCTATCTCATTTTAGGGCATTAAAACTGGATCTGTCTATGATATTTGATTCCACGAATTTCTTCTTCAAATTATTGTGTGCATGTGCAAAAGTGTACAAAAAAGGTGTGATTTGCAGTATAGTGGAGGGGCCTAGAGTAAAATAGGGCTAGTTCGGTATTGGCCCGGTGAATAGATGATTTACAGACAAGTAGGAAAAAAAACAAAGAAGAGAGGAATTAAAGGAAGAAAGGAGAAAGGAAGCTGTGAAAAGGGAGGAATATAAAGAGCGAAAAGGAGAACTTACAAGACGAAACATACACTGACACAAAATGGGGACGCATGGATAGTAGACAAGACAAGAGATGGTAACGTCGCTTCATAGTAAATGCAGCAGTATATACATAGACCACTCCGTGTGTGTATACATGCAAAGAAAGGATATCACAAGCGTATCGAAAGCATTATCGTATCAATGAGTTGTAATAACACTGTTGCTCATAAAGTTTAAACTTTCTGTCATCCTCCCCCCAACTAAGCGACTGCGAAAACATAGTCTACTCCAGACATATTGGCCCGAATTCACAAAGGAGGTTTGTCGACAAACCTACGTTTATGTGCGTCATATGACGCGTTTCGATGCGTTTCAGACCAAGGTTCAGACAAACCTTGGCCTGAAACGCGTCAAAACGCGTCATATGACGCACATAAAACCTAGGTTTGTCTACAAATCTCCTTTGTGAATTCGGGCAATAAAGTCTATATCCTCTTGGACCGTAATTGAACTTTTTCAACGCACGTCAACTAGGGATGTCAAGGAGAGTACAATTAAGGTACGTCAACTTTTTGTTATTGATCCTATTGTATCATATTAAGTGATAAAATAAACAAGAATAGGTCATACAAATCAATATCATACAGTAAAAATTAAGTTAAGGCTTTGGAGGTGTAGAGACTCTACGGGCCTGAAATAATTAAACAAGGCACAATCGTTTATTTAGAAAATCTTTATCAAGCAGATGAGGTAGGTCATTAGTGGCGTATACCTTGACTTTGGCTTCGGAGGGAGGGGGACATCCGAGCCAGTAGTGAGATCATTTTAAGGGACCTACATGTAATTTCCATTGGTGAAAGGGGGTTGTATGGATAAGGGTGTTCCTTTTTTATCCATCTCTTTAACATCAATTAATTGTGCGATTAGCATTCGCTATGTCCTTAAAGAAGGCTCCTCATGTACACTGTTTTTTTCCATGTGGGTGTTAAAGGGGGAACATGTGAGATGCGAAAGCCACAGTTGTTTGCTCAGCATTGTGAGCGTCTGATAATGGCGCCTGGCTGGACTGCTCTGCAGGAGTGGAGATTGCGTATACATTTTGTGCGAGCAAGCCTGAATCCGATGGCCGGTATATTTATTATATAACTGTAAAGCGTTTACAGAAATGCATTATATTAAGCGCTATGTAAATACAAAATATAACTAAACCCTTAGTTAAAAGCGAGCATAAAATTGGGCCAGATATACTTTTTAATTAGGATACATACGTAGTATTTTAGCACATGAATTATGTAGAGGCGTATAAAATCTATAGACCTCTTTTTGTTCGAGGATATTTCACATTGATTTCATTTCATAAGACATACTTATCAGGTAAAACGTAAGCCCGATTCCCTATTCTTTATCGACTTACGTTTTTTACCTCATAACCTATGCTTAAACTGTTAACATCATCGTCTTTTTACCCGAGCAACACATCTTTGAGAAAATGACCGTGACGGTTAGTTTATTTATTTATTCAAAACGTTTAATTGATCATAAATCATTCACGGCGAGTCGGCCGAATTGCAGATTATTTAACAATAAAAGAAGATATAATATAATTATAGTACATAACTGAGTAATAAGACATTGATATCAGTGAAAGTGCAACATTTCAAGTAAACATTAGTGTAGACAGTCAACATAATCCAGACACAAAATAAAAGCTTATCATCATAAAGATGCATGAAGTAGGCCTAAGGGTCACAATAGGCATAGCATTTGGTTGAGCCAAAGTCCAGCAAATAAAATATTTGTAAGTAAAACAACAGCAATGTATGCAACTGTACGAAAGCAATTAACAGCATTTTCATGATAATTCACTTTCATTTATCCCTTCGAAGTGAAAAATCAACTATACTTGTTTTGTTTTGGGAAATGTGTCAGGGTGAGGGCAAACTGTCCCTACCTCTGTTTAATAGGCAAGTGTTGATTATAGAATAACATATTGGGCAGGGCGGAAGGGGATTGGAGGCGAAGGACGTTCCTTTTTCAATCGCTTCTAAATTCGTAAATTCTACCATTTTAGTATAGTTTTCATAATATTCTCAGGATGGGTGTGGGGGAAAGTACCCACTTACCCCCGTCGAATGTATCAGTGTAAAAACAAATTGATAAATAAAGGCTTGGGCTCAATGGGATTAGATTCAACTGCAGTATTTATTAAAAAATTATATATATAACAATTCAATTGTATTTAATTGATCTTACTTCTTTATTAAATATTAATAGGCTTACTGATATAATAGACATGTTGTCTTCATGCCTATATAACACTGAGCTAGGTATTGTTATATTCTCTTTTATACTTGTATACTTATATACTTACATTTTGATACTGTTTAAGGCTCTTGCATACTTGAGGCTTTATATCCTGCATCATAATTACAAACATTATGTCTGATTTCAATGATTTTTCACAACCCTGTTGAAGAAACCAGCCTCCCTTACTCTTTAATTCCTCATTACTTTTATATAATGGTGCTTTGTATCATAATGATTATACTTTCCTTGGTACATCTAAATGATATCCTATTGTAGGAACAGATGATATGTAATAAAATGTGTCATTTTAGTTTTAGTTTTTAGTTTTTTGAGGGAGGGGGGAGTTATGATTTATTTTTTAAATTTTATTTTTAACAATGTGCAATATTGTGTGTATGTCAATGTTATGTGTATTTCTAAGTTGATTCGGGAGCAACTTGTGAAGGCTCACATGCCTCCGGGTAATAGTGTTGAATTTCACTTTTGTGAGCCCTGGCCCACACGTTGCTCCCTCCCATTTCCTCTTGTTTTATTTATGTATTGCATGATCTGATTAAATGTCATTGTATTGTGGGTTTTTTTTATGATTGGCCTAATAAATAATAATAATAATAATTTCGGTGAGAAAGGTAAACTCCATCTAAATAAATAGCAAAGGGTATGTGTTTTCTTTTTTACCATAATTATATAAACCGTTTATATTATAACAGAGGGTTGATTTCTGTCAAAGACTGAAACTAATGGAAACTAATTTGTGACCTTTCTCATTCTTTTTATGTCAGTTTGGACGTAAATCCTAGTAGAAATGTTAACTGAAAAGGCTAGCCTTTTGACAAGGCCTCGTGACTCTGGCTATTTTCCACGCCAATCAGCGGCTGAGATGAGTCTAGCCGGCGACGAAAAGAGATCTAGAGACCCGGGGTGAACGCGCGATCGAGAGGCGTTAGCCACGAAGCCTTTTGGATTCTGGCTTTTACTGCTCGATCTGCATGAATTATTCATAGGTACACATTGGCATGCTAAATACGCCAACTTTAGATTTATTGACCAATCAGAACGGCCATCTCCCAGTTGGCTTCTTTCGTAATTCGTTTATTATCAAAACATGTAAGAAAAGGTAAAAGACCTAAATATATTTTGCTTATGAGATGAACATATTTAAATGATAAATACAAAATATCACATTAAAATCTATTTTACATGCAAAACTACAATAAAATAGGAAGCATTTGATGATTAGAGCTAAAAAAAATTAAGTGAGATGATTGGACTTTGCCTGTATATAAAATGAACCAGTCCAACTCGTTTTCGTTCAATATATGCTGGCGTCATGCGAGGATACGTTCGCTGATTGGACGCTACCAATTCGGTAGAGAACTCCAGTCAGAAACAAAGGTTAACATAAGAAATCCAAACTAGATTACTAAAGGCCTCTCTGGTGTTCACTCGGGCTTTTGCGATTAGTCTCTTTTTAGTCGCTCGGAGTCAGATATCATTGTTAGACACGAGGCCTTGTCTAAAGGCTATGCAGAGGCTTGCTCTTTGGATGTGCGAGTGGGTGGGTATACGTATAGACCTGTGTGTGTGTAGTTTCTTAATGACTTTTCAACGCATGTCTCAGAAAGCAAGGGATGTCATGGAGGTTACAATGTACATCAGTTCATGATGTTTACTCTGTTATATCATATTTAGTTATAAGCATGATAAGTGGTAAAACAAAAAAGACCAGCGCAGACGAATAAATATTATATTGTAGAAATCAAATGTAGACTATAGAGGTGTGCGTGCAAAGAAATCACGGACCTGTGATCAATAAATATGGGGTAATCGTTTATCTAGATAGATAGAAGGGAGGATGGGGAGTGGAGGGGAGGGTAGGAAAAGAGAGGGGGTTTAGAAATACCTTGCAAGCCTTACCCGGAAACATTTTTGGGATGGAACGCCTCTTATTAGGGTGTCATCTACAAGATTCCCAAAGGTTATGATTGACGAACACACATGCACCCCCAACCTCCTCCCGACACGCAGACACACTCTCAAAATAAATAAGAGAAACTGGTGCAATTTTAATTGTTTAAATAAATTGTATACTTTTGAAATTAAATGCCACAGAAGCGGTAGTGGCGTTGGTTTGCAGGTTCTGATGCCTCTCACCAATTTTCTTTTTCTTTCTACAAAAAAAAGTCTCAGGCGTACAAGTTTCAGTGAAACCAAACGGCCAGTGTCTACAAGTACATATCAAATATGTCATTGATCGCCAACATGTGTACGAAACAATTCTTGTAGCTATTGGATCAGGTCAACGTTGTGAAATGAAGACAACCCAATGACAGACATTTTCACTATAGTCTACCATGAAATTTTAAATGCCGTGTGAAGATTCTTTAATCTCTTTTTCGTTTGCATTTTACTTCATGAATATTGCTTTGCACAAAGTGTTCTACTTTTTAAGGAGAAGGTGAAATTCGCAGAAGAGGGGGGAGGGTAGGGGCGAATTCCGCACCCCACCATCCATAATCTTCATGGTTCAGATCGAAAATCATGACTATCACCTGCATCCAGAATTCAAGATCTTATTTCATATTTCCTCGACCGATAGTCTGTATCATTTCTGAATACATCATGCCCTGCACAGCACAATGCCCTCACCCCAAATTTATCCTTATTTTAATGTGGGAGGGGGGCATTCAAAGGAGGGAGGGGGTAGGAAAAAGTATGAACACACCAAGCGCTATGTACATGTTTCAGACTCCAAATCATGTCGGTCACTTGCAATCAGGTCTTATTTTATGTATTATGTGACTATAGCCTAGCTAGCTAATTTGCCTTCTGAGAGCACATTACATATCGGTTGCTAGGCATATTAATACCATAGCAACGGTAACTTAGAGAGATATATCATCAAAATATGATGAAACTGCATCATCTGACATCAAGGTTTCTATCAAATCGTCATCTGCTAGATAATAGCAGTTACTCGCAATGAATTAAATTTTTCATCTCACTATGTTACCGATGCTAATGAGAAGACAGCCTTTAGAAACCACAATTGCCATTCTAACTCATATCAAAGTGTCAACTTTAGATGGCTATACATTTTTTGTTAGAACATAGGAATTGGACATAATATTAACCATAGTTACGGATAGTTTTCCAGAAAGTTCCAAGTCAGAAGTTGTCATAATCTTTTAAATAAGGTAAATAGGTATTTTAGGGCAATTCATAATTTTTGGAAAAATGGTTGAAAATTGCATTATAGGCTCAAAATTACTATGCGAATCATTTCCAAAACTGTGGAATGTAATATCACTTAATTTAATTTCTCTTTCATATGACACCTCATACATTGAAAAATGAGGTTCTGTTAAAAAGTAAATTCCAAAATCGTTATTCATGGCGGCCATTTTTCCCAACAGCATATTTTCAAGGTAGTTCACCTAAAATTGTGCAGGGAGGTCCCGTGAACATTGATACTGAGCAATCTTCTACAAATCCCCATTTCTCAACCCCCCACTTAATGGAGGTTTTGCCCCCTAGGTATTTATCAAGGCCACTCGGCTAATGCTAGGGTAATAATAGTACAGCGCTTAGAAAGTAAACGAAGGTGAACTTGAACTATATTTCACGGTAAAGAGTAGCTCGTTTTATGTCTGATGGTGCCCTATTCGTAATTTCTCTGCCACGGGTGACTGAGCACCAAGGTTATTTTTTGTAATGCCGTCAAAATCTCCGTATATCAAGTTTTGGCTGATGCGCCGAATGAGGGTCAGGCCATAAGCATCTTTAATTCCTTAAAAGTTTAATTCTGCTTCATGCGTCAGTGCTTCATTGATTAATGTCATCCAATGTATTTTAGCTTTCACAGGACCTTGTTTAAATCCACTGGATAACTTAAATTATTTGAAATAGCCTTCTAATTGCTTGTCTCATGATATCTTAAGATCATTCTTACCTGGCAGGAATTAATTCCTTGAAATGCTAGAGCGCCGTAATGGCAGCCATGCTAAAGCCAGGATAATAATCGGGAGCGCCAGGAGTGTCACGTGTGGCAGACATGAGCGCTATACAAGAACCCACTATTATTATTGTTATTCTTGTCACTTCTTTTGCATCATTTCAAATGCCTAAGATGAATAAGGAGTATGTTAGTTTTTTTCTTGACCAGCGCATAAAAACTCAGAGTAAATTAATGCAAGAAAGCACACATATTGATAACTAACGAGAATACTGACAGCAGACTTTTGTGAAAAAAGGATAGCATCCCTTCAGTATAAGTTGTCCATTTTAATAACCCAGTGATAAGGCTCACCTTAAAACACGGGATTGGAGAGATGCAAAGAGTGTGCCATCGTAACAAAGAGATTATAATAAATTTTGTTTGTAAATAAGCCTTTCCTGAGTCTGAGTTAACATTGCCTCCTTCTCTATTCACATGCACAAAATCAATATGACCCAAGTCGGCTATTAATTTCGAACTGAAATAACAATGCGTAAGGGTTTTTCGGCCCACTTTCATTGCTGCAGCCCAAACTTGGCAAACGAGGATTGTGACAAAATCTTTTGAAAGGGATGCTGCTCAGTCATCCGTGACAGCAGACTTATGAATAAGATATCATTATATATAATATTAGTGACTCCTTAAACCACATCGATTTGAATTTTAAAAAAGGATTGACAACACCCCCCGAAAAACAAGAAATAAAAATTCATGATAATAATTTAAGCTAAGTTGGATGAGTATACTGAAAATATTCCTCGCCCTAAATGGGTACTGTTATGAATTTCTTTCTTATTCATACGCTTCCAATGTATATTTAGAAAAAAAATCAAACTAGGCATGGTATAAATATTGATAGCGAAACAATTATCGCCGGAGCACGTATCGTATTTCGAATGTCTATATCTAACAAGCTTCAGGCAATTTCACGTCAACTTATATATGAGCCAAGTTTTCGAATTATGATTACTTTTTACCGAACATTATGCACAATATTCTTACACGGAGGGAAACATGTCCAAAGTTTTGGTTCGCCAAACAATGAGGGTACTTTTGATTTCAACTTTACCAAATACTCCAACCGTTTCAATGGGTATCTTCCAAAAAAAAAATTCACCTGTTGTTGGTAGACATGTCTTCTCTATTTCTTTCAAGCCCGCCGCCCGGAGAGCAGCTCTAAGAATGGGAAATTGCTTGGATGGTTTGACCGTCTTTGCCCAATTCTGAAGCATCATCACATTACCATTACTGGTCTTTCTACCTCTAGCCCAATTCGTCTCTAATGCCTGGTTAATATCAGGAGTCGGGACTCTCATCTCAAGACCGAGTCTCCTTAAATCACCATCATCTGATACGGCGTTTGCTACTTTGATGATAACGTCATCAATTCCGCGTGTTTGACTCGACGTTTGACCACTAGAATATAAAGAAAATAAAACGAAATCGTTCTTACAGAGCATGCTCAAAGTTATACTACACATTTATTAAAGCGGTTCTCAAGGATTCCTTCGACAAATCACATAGTGAATAATCAAACGAAACATTATTGTCAATTTTCCTCCTGTTTAACTTTTTGGACAAAAGCATTGCATGAAACCAATCCTTTTATGTATATACATGTATATGTATATATGTAATATATATATATATTAATTATTACTACCCGTAGTTCACACGCTGTTGAGGTAATGAATCTCACTCAATCATATTACCTGTGTGCCATTGTAGAACCGTCCACTGATAGTTTTAAGTAAACAAGCTTTTATTATTTATTCTTTGTTATATATATATTGATTTTGTCATATATACACGAAACATGATTGTACCTTGAACTTGGTGTGTCATCCCTTGCGGATTCACTCGCCTTTTCACTCCTTTTATACAGCATCTTTTCCATCGTGAATGGTATTCAGGCTGAAGAGATGTAGAAACAGAATAAGAAATCATCACAAAAACTATTTAACTGTTGGGTTGTTATTAAAGGTAAAGACCAGTTTTGGAAACGCCCCTCTCTCAAAAAAAATGAAATGGAAGCTCTCATTACCAATCGTGTGAAAGAATATGTTTTGACTAATACGTGACGATACAAATATTGCCGGAAAGTCGGGAAACCGCCTACTAATTGATATATTTAGTAACTTATTATATCTATTGAGACCAAATAGATATCGCGCACGTGGTCGCGTAGTCCCATATACATCTTTTTGTGTACAGTGCTTGTAACTTTACCAAGACTGGGCCAAATTTCTTATCATTTGATGATTCCAGAACCTTGTAGTACACACCAATACTTATATGCTAGATGATCAACCTTTTCTGATCGATTCCACAACGTTTCTTTCACAATGCAATAGCATGACCAGAACTGGCCTTTATCTTTAAAGCGATATTGCGGGTCGAGTACGAACTGCAATTTCAACTAAGTACTATTTAACATTTCTACATGATTATAAAAGTCTATTTATAGCTTGGTATTATAAGGAAGAACATAATTTCCTTAAGGTTGTTACAAGTGATCAACAAAATTATAAGGGAAAATCCATAGATTTTTTTTTCTCACTAAGAATACTTATATTCGTCAAATAGGCGTACTACGAAACAACCCTATATTTATATATATGGTCATACCATTCCCATACTGATATCACCGTTCACCTTGCTTTCCATCACCTTTTTAAACTGACTATCATCATATATTTTTTTTAAATCATACTAACGTATTAAAAGTCATTCAGGCATTCGAGCACATACAGATATAGTCTTTTACACTAACAACATTTCAAAGATACTAGTTCTGTTTTCTTATAATTTGGGGATTTTTATGTGTTCGCTCAGTAGAAATGAGTTACCGGAAGTTCTTTTCACTATCAAATAGGAAGAAAAAAAAACGAATCACTCAGCTACCCACCTTGTATAGCGGGCTCCTATCACCTTCAAAAAATGAGAACCCTACTTCCTAATAAAAATTTTTTTTTTTTTTTACAGGATTCCAAATTCCCTTTCGAATTATTTGAAAGTGAGACCCATTTTATATCGTTTCAGGAATGCACTTAAAGGTTATTTTCTCCAGCAGTATGAATAAATGACCCAATAGACAGCTCTTTGTATTGATTATCTTTGTCAAACATTTCATTGCTGTTAGCTTTTTCATCTCGCACCCATGCCTCGCATGGTTTTCTGTATATTAAGTCAATAGTTTATGATTCCACGAATTTCTTCTTCAAATTATTGTGTGCATGTGCAAAAGTGTACAAAAGGTGTGATTTGCAGTATAGTGGAGGGCCTAAAGTATAATAGGGCTAGTTCGGTATTGGCCCGGTGAATAGATGATTTACAGACAAGTAGGAAAAAAA
>CP137672.1:27983155-28057764 GCA_037976565.1 Mesocentrotus franciscanus | reverse complement strand
CATTTTATTAATAACAGAGGTTGACTGTGCAGTGCTAAAGTGTTGTCAAGGCTGGTTGTCAGGGCTGGTTGGATTTTTTTTTTTAAACAACACGAAAATATCAAATTTTTGTTACGGTTCACATTATTAAACTCTTTTAGAAGATTCAGGTCAAAGTTCAAATGAATCTTTTTCGTGAAGCAGATATACAAGAGAATTATAGCATCAAGTACATGATAATAAGACAATCAAACCTTTCCACATTATCAGAAATTGTTGAGGAAATCTATGAAGTACTCATTAAAAATAACTTCCTTTTTATTTTTTTTAATAACATCACCAGAATGTGCAGAATTTACTGTACAAAAAAACAGTACTTAAATTTCTGTAAATAAGTTCATTTTTTATAACTTGCATATTTGTTTGTAAAATGTATTTTCATTGTTTTATATTCTATTGTTCGAATTTTATGTAATCACGTCCTCGCTGAATCAGCATTTGCTGAATGCGGGCACAATTATTGTATATGTTTTTAACCGTGAATGAATAAAATATACCATACCATACCATACCAAGACCATCCCCAAAATAAAGGTGAGAAATCTATCTTGTTTCATAAAAACTGAATATGAAAAAGAGGGAAAACATTTTCTCTTTATATCTGAGTATCTTATTCGAAGCTCAAACTGTTCTCAGGGCAGTCCAGAGATGAGCACTACATTTGATTGCACATGCAATTATTCAAAAACGTTATGGCTTAAAAAAAAATCATCCTGTCTATCATCGAGATAATGATATTCAAAAAACTATCTTTGATCCAATCTAGCTTTATTTACTAAAGATAGTGAATGCGCAATTTGTGGACCAGGCACTTTCGGAATTATTTTCCAGAAACAGCCCATCAGTGATTGCCAATGTTCATCTTATTGGGTTAGAACTAGTAGAAATGTTAATTCAAAAGTTAACAACTGTTTAAACCTTTGGTGTGATTTCAAACACACATACCCACGCACACTAACACACACACACACACACACCCCACAGTACACGCTCACTCTCAAGGACCCTGGCTAGGGACATCTGCTTCATTCGAAATTCATGAATGTTTCCACAAACATTGTGGGGCAATTGTCTTTGAGTTGTAGTTCCAAATTTTAGGATAGATTTTCTTAGATTTTAATAAATATGATAATGAATTAACAAATGAAAAAAAATGAAATAAAATGAAAATCGAATGTACAAATTACAAAAATTAACAAAACCAAAGCATAGCCTATCCTTAACAAAACAGAAACATTTGGAATTATCTGGATTTGCTAGTATACTAGATTTAAATGACTGAATTGTGGGATAAGTACTCACGAATGCAATGACAATCCCCCACCACCTCCTTCCACATCGTTCGTTTAATACAACAGTTTCTTCTTGTCTGGGGAGAGACTACGGTTTCCACTAGTTGGGTGGAATGCCCAGGCCACTAATTGACATGATATACATGTATTTGCATCAAAATGCCCATCAGGACTGATTCACTGAGCGAGAATATGTTTTCCTATGTTTGATCGATTAGCTCTTGTTATAATTTTCCTCTGGTTTCGTTTATCGACCACATAACCTGTCTGACTTGCAACAGGTACCTGCTCAATGTCACCAGACAGTGAAATACAGACTCATGCCTTTCATTTGGTACGGGTTATCCGTCACCTCTACATGATAGTCTGATGTCGGATATGGAACGAAGCACATTTGTGCAAAGGGAATCTGGGAAAGACTGATTTCTAGATCATTTTCTTTGACACACCGCATTTTTGGCATCGTGTCACAATCGGATTCATGAAAGAGACACCGTAAACGTCTTTTTATTTCTTTAAAACACGTTCCGGATCAGACCTCTCATGTCACTTGTTGCCTGTTACTCTTAATAGAACTGTGCAAGATTATGTGTGAATCCTTTTAACTCTGCTACAATTGCATAACTATTTCTGAGGAGAGGACTCAAGGACTCTTTTCACGATTCATGTTGTATATAGCATGATCTAAGTAAACAGTGAGTGTAATTATTTTTAACACTTTACCTGTAAGTTTTTGTTGATCCAAGCAATAGTCAAAAATGAAATATAAGCCAATCGTAATAGAATGACATACAATCCCCTGATTCTGAGTAACTCTCATAATCAATTTCAATATATGTTATCATCAATGGGAGAGTGATGCAATTTAGTCTATAACTTAGCAAGTGCAATTTTGATGAGGCTTCCGTGTGATATTATTATTATTATTATTATTATTATTATTATTATTATTTATATACTGCGCTTTTCCCAGAGCGGCCCAAAGCGCTTACAACAAGAAGAATCATACAACAAATGAAAATGAAACTTACAGAATCCTAAAAATCTGGATTACAAAAAAGAAATGTTTTAAGTCCCTTTTTTAATGAAGATGTGGAAGATTATAATCTCCCTAAAAACAATGAAATTTTATCCATGTAAACTTGTTTTAGCGAGAGTATTGACAATTAATTAATGACCGTTTGGGTTAGTTTTCATTTTGTAGAATGTTTTTTTTTCTTGTGTTAAAGATACTATATGTCCCTTTTGCAGCCAACATCAAATTCTGTAGAACTTTGCAGGAATTATGAATATGTCATGTATGTCCTATCTGTGAAATTCAAACATTAGCAGTGTCCTAGTATTCAAATTATGCAAGGAAACCTTCAATGTCAGACACTATTGAGTGACTGACTAACATCTTTTTTTCTTTCGTAGTAACATACATACAAATTAATGAGCTGTAATACAGGTACATGAGCATTTGTCTACATCAATAAACCACTAACCCACTATATACTTATAATGGTCAAAATTAAACTGATTGAATATTTGTGCAGCACAAAACGTGCGACCATTCGATAAAAGGGTCTGAATATCAGACTACTACTTAGGTGATTGCAATCACTTAAGTCGATTCGACAACTAATGGTCGTTATTTTCCCACAAAAAGCCATGTTCAAGCCCTTTCGTTTTGAGGGAAGTTCTAAAGTAGTATTAATAATAATAATATATTCATTTGTAAAGCGCAATAACTATGTGGATATATTCAGAGCTCGTAAATGCCGTGCTATACATACTACACGAACAAGTTAGAAGTGGGGTTATTCGAGAGAATTTTGGGGAGGCTTCAAATTAGTCGTGCACATGTATTTTGGACCCGCTGCAACTTGGATATTTGTGAGTCTGGCAATCCATACAGTAAACTATTACGGTAATCTAGTTTACTAGTGATACATGCATGGATGATAGTTTTCATGCTGTCCTGATCAAAGTATTTACGAATGCGTCTCAAATTATAAATCATGAAATAGGCTAATTTGCATGTGTTAGTAATATGTGAATCCATATTCAGGTTGGTATCAAAGAGCACACCTAAGTTTCTAGCAGTATCAGATGGGGTTATGGTAGAGTCGCCGACTGATACACTGGGCAACCTGAATTCAGAAACCTGGCGTGGAGTACCTATGACCAAAAGTTCAGTTTTTTTATCATTTAACATCAACTTGTTTTGCAACATCCAAATTCGAATATAAACAACAGTGCATGTTTCTAATTCAGAAATACAATGATCTTCAGCCGGTGTGTTAGGACAAAAAGACACGTACAGTTGTGTGTCGTCTGCGTAGCAGTGACAACTAATACTAGGAAACTCCGTATGGATATTTGTAAGGAGCCTGCTTGTATATAATGTAAACAACAGAGGGCCTAGACGCGACCCTTGAGGGACACCAAAGGGCACATTGAATATATCAATTTCAATTGTTTGTTTTCTATCTGACAGGTAAGATCCAATCCATTCGATAACCTTGCCATCAATCCTAAAAATGGCTTCTTAGAGATTTCAGTAGACATGAATGATCTATCGTGTTAAAAGCACTGCTCATATCAAGAAGTAGCAGTAGACTTACTTAGTATTGTCTTTCAAATGCCGTTGGAATTTAACCTTTCATTTTTTTGGCCTGCAAATGGGACATAGTACCTTTAATGCACTGCAATAGAGACTTTGATATACATGGAAGTCTAGGGCATATTGTTATCATTTCAATAATTATGCTGGCGAATAGGAATAATAGAATTATAGTAATGCAGTAGGATTTTTTTTTTTTTAAGTTCTGAAGAATAGTTTACATCATCCTTACATGTATATACATGTTTTTCAGAACAGTCGACCGAGTCGAGTGCATATAAGGTCTTTCATATCTGTACAAATATTAGATAAATTAGCACGTTCTATTCTAAAACATGCACATAAATACCCTTGGTAAAATGCATCATCCCAGTATGTAGACTGACAGCACACAAGAGCAACAAAATAAATAAATACATACATTGTAAGGAAGGAAAGTAAAGGAAAATGTCGTTCCTGTGGATCGTTTGTCTAGTAAACCCTCAAAATAGTTGTCAGATGGCACACAAGACCGACATTGTCGGTCCTGTAGTCTGTAAGCCTTAATAATAATGACAATAGAAAGAGGCTGTTAAAAATATCCATTATGTGTGTTTTTTTTTTTTTTTTTAAGTTTAAGTCTTACGGTGCCGAGGGCTCTTGCTTATTTCAAGATTTTATCCAAACACAAGCAATGCATACTTTTCGCATACCTGTACTTCTTTGACCTTGTGCTATATCATAAAATGTTGTGTACAACAGTTATAGGAATTTTATTACCTTTTTCTAATGATACCTATTCCATGGTATTTCGTCCCAAGTTTTGTGATATGTTTTTGGAGTATAAAATTTATCAGTATGTATACAAACTATATTCACACCCCAAAACAGTTTCCATTTTTAATTAGTTTGATGAGTGTGGCATGGGTATCCTCTGATATCTTGAAAAGACAATCTTATGCACACACAATTACAAGAACACATGAAATAAATTGTTACACATAATAAACATTTGAGCTAAAGTCCTTTCTCGTGTCATATAAGGTCATTTTTGTGCTGTGATGTTTTTATACTATTTCATGAAATTATACAAAAACTGTTTTCTTTACCTGATATTCATGTGATCTACAAGTTCGATTTACCCGTCAGAGAAATTGCGCTGTTAAAAATCAAGTCCCACGATCATTAACTTATATGCATATAAATCTGAGCCAGTGGCATATCCAGCTAGAATTGATAATTAAAGGGAAAATCACAGTTGACTGAAAAACAGCAAGAACCTTGACTGCCGAAGACAGCCCGGCATACCCACTGCAAATTTCATTTCATTAATTTAGGGGGAGGGGGTTAAATTCGCGGATGCGTTCTAATGCCGGATAATCCTTTGCTGAACACTTATTATCAGCATGCAGAACATGTTTAAACAGAAACTGCGATACGTTATCAACTTCCTGATTTCAAATCAAGTCTGTATCTAATTTTCTTACTTACATAATTATTTTGCAATAATGCTCTTCTCTTTTTCATCAGGTGACGATGAGGCAATGCCAAGTGACATAATGAAGTTAAGAGAACAACTAAAACGTAGATATCGCAAGAAATTTGGTAAGATCAAAACATCGCCTGTGGACTCTGAGTCACGGACATGGCTTCAGCACATCTATGTTAGTCTCGTCCTGATGTTGGGATTGGGAGGGGAAAAGGAGGAGCCAATAGATTATGATGGGTTGTTAAAATTCATCAAAACTGACACACCAAGAGGGTTTGTAACACGATTAGCTTTCATTGGAGAGGCTGGTGTAGGGAAATCGACGCTGTTTGCTAAGATAGCTCTTGATTGGGCTGAGGGTAAAATTCTTCAAGAAATCAACCTGCTGTTTCTTGAATCATTTCGAGAGATTAAAGAGAGCGGATTCTTCGGGGATACTGTCATGGGCCATTTCCCAGATGACTCAGAAATAAAAGGGGAACGGGTTGATGAATATATCAGGAAAAATCAGAGAAAAGTCCTAATCTTATTGGACGGACTGGACGAGGCAAAAATCGACATCAAAAAGCCAAATCGCAATGACGCTATCATATCGATCGTAAGAGGAGAACGATTCATTGATACCCCAGTTGTTATCACGACCCGTTCTTTTGGAGCTGATCAGATCAAGAGCATCATGGCGATTAATGACCACTACATATTTGGTAAGGTTAAGGGCTTCACAAAGAAAAACGTGTCAACATATATCAAAAACTTTTTCAAAGATGATTCTCAGTCTGCTTCGGCCCTCATTGAGTTCATTGATACAAACCAAGTGGTCTCTAAGTACATGGCACCATTCCCTATATTCTGCTGTATGCTGTGTTGCCTTTGGAAAACGCCATCTGGGCGGGAAAATATTCAGACAATGGAAACATTCACGCAACTCTTGAAGCGTCTTGTCTTTTCACTTCAAGAGCAATACTCTACCAAACCAAATGAATTAGAAGAGGACTATGGAAGCCGCATGAACAAAGCTGGTGAAAGTACGAAAGAGATTGGTCGTATCGCATTTCAAGGTCTGTTGGATAAACAGCTCATTTTGGATGAAAATGCGTTCGGCTCATGCACAGAGGCTGCACTGATTGCATGCGAGGTCGGGATTCTTAGCAAGGAAATAAGGCCAGCACCTTTGCAAATCAGAGAAAGTCAGCGAAAGCAATTCATCCAAGAATTCTCTTTCCCTCATAAGTTACTGCAGGAGTACATAGCAAGTTTCTACCTTGCATCACTGTTCCACGAAGATCGTCAAGAATTCAACGGAATCCTGGCATACACTCTTTTAGAAGACTACCGGTACAAGGAATTCAGATATGTCTTGTATTTCACTGCAGCTCATGGAGGTGAAATAGGAAAGTCGGTCCTGGAAGCTCTATGCAAGAAAGTTAATGACATGAAATTCATCATTGAGGTTGCTTTTGAATGTCATGATTCAGAAGCCATCGATCCCGTCAGGAATCTGTTGAAGACGAAGGCCACATATATTTCGTTACATCATCCAATCGCCGCATATGTCTTCACACTGGAGTCAATAGGGAAAGAAGTAGTAAGTTCCGTGAATATAATTATAGACGTATCTCATTTTCGTTTTTCTAGTTGTGAAATGTTATCTTGTTGAGGGAATCCTGTCATCTGTTGAGCCTTCAGTGATTATATATGCAAATTTTGCTACGAAGAAAATGCAAATACAAGAGACCTACACAATGTATTGTCTGTTTTTCTGTTCTGCTGACCGATATTCATTTAGAACCTGCCATGTTCTTTTGTTGTTATCGGGTATTATAGTAGGCTGCAAGGTGTAATTATATCGTTTGCCTCTTCCTCATATAAGTGTTAAACTTGACTTTCTTTAACAAGAAGCGAAGGAAAACAATATTACATGGCAATTTTAGAATCAAACAAAAGCAATGAAACACAACACACGGACACACGCCCACACTCACATCCTTCACGGGAAATAGGTCACCCAACCAAACGAACTAAATATCTGATGTACATGTACTGTAGGTCATGTTATATTTTGAATATGCCTTTATAATCGTTATCGTTCGTTCATTTACTTCGTACATTCACATGATGATTATATATAACTCGAATTTGATTCAATTTATATTTTTCAAACATTCGATTCATTTTTTTCTTGGTCTTGGTATATTTATATCCTTGTCATTTACACACATCAACGCCATCTGTGTGTGTTGAAAATAACATACACCATGGTATATTTTTTCTAACTGTATACTGTATAACTGTACTACTACAAATAGACAGACGCAAAACTACTTTTAAGAAAAATTATATCAGAAACAAATTTACAGATCGAATGCTAAAATTCTATATGTTGTGCAGGTAAGAAGAGGTTCTGCGATTCGTGAAATATTAGGTGTTAGCACATGGGTGGCCAACCTTTTAAAGCTCGCGGACCACAGCTAACGATTTGGCATAACTTGGCGGGCCGTGGTTAGTCTTCCCACTGTGGGGGTAGTTAGCACATTTTTTTTTTTTTGCACCCAAAAATTGGAAAATTTGGAAAATCGCGCCGGTCGAAAATTCGCTCAGTGGGGAGGGGGTAATGAGCAATAATTTTGTTTGAGGGGCCGGGGCACGTGCCCCCTGTGCCCCCCTTGATACGCCAATGTAACCATCATTACATTCACACTAAATGAGGCAAAGTGGTTTACCGTTCTCTTCTATGAAGAAATGCTTCAGAGACCAATCTGATTTAAAGTTTCTGCCTTCATCAGAAACTTTCCTTTTCTCCGCAGGTGTCGAAGTCGATGCCATGTTGGTTGTTATTTCAAACAAAATCAAAGACACAACAGAAAGAATATCCTAACTTTATTAGTTGTATACTGTACATCCCATTGAACACGGTGTAAAGGGAATGGGACTTTCCAGTTTACGATTAATATATAAAGATTCATGAGAAAATTCAATGGTGGGGGGAAAGGCTTGTAAGTTTCAAGACAAGTATGGCATTTCAAACATAGGCCCTATTTCTCGATTCACAACATTTGTATATTTACAAACGTTACTGCGTGCGGAAATTACAAACTGAAATTAACACGGCGAGTGATGTTAAAGGTAACAAGTTTTGGGAAATTCTGAAATTGGATGGATAGTAATTCTTTAAATTTTTGATATATTTGGATGCCCCTGTGGATATATTATAAGCACTAACAAATTTAGCCCCTAAAACACTTTGAATAATCAAAATTTACCGGTGCTCCCGGTAAATTTCAAATATTTCAAATAGCGCCCAAGGCCATTACATGGTAGCTGTGACCATGAAAATCGCAGAATATGCAGTTCTGATATATAATTTCCAAACGGGAATAGTAAATCGATCAATTGTAGTCAAGAAACATTGTTTTAAAGCTAAAGTAAAATCAGTCTTGAGAGGGCGCTATACAACATAAAGAATTTATTATTTACAAATTCATCACTTTAGACTCGATTTCAACCGCGACAACGATCATTGAATATTGTTAAATCGCATATGCTTCCAATATGTTCATTTGAACCAAATTCATGACCCCATACCAAAACTTTGTAATACCTTTAAATGTCGTTACCTGATGTAATGTAATAAAACGGAATTTGAGGAGTTTTGTATCAACCACATAACGAGTCAATATGTTGTGAATGATGAAAACAAATTTTCGAAATAGAGATAGCTGTGTGTAAATGTTTTACCCTATTTCATCACTGAGTGATAGGCTATTCGGGCCGCATTTCATTTATGAGCTATTTTTAAAATTATTTTTTCAACAAAAAAGTGCTCCGCGGGTCGCACCAGAAGAGATCGCGGGCCGCAGGTTGGCCACCCCTGTGTTAGCAAGTCCTTCGAAGCTAACGCATCATCGTTACATGCAGCAGCAGTAGGTCTCTTCACATTACAGAACTTACGATGGCTGGCCATTGGCATGGATACTTTTCTGGATGATGAATTCTACACAGGAATGTCTGCTGCAGCTTCACATTCCAAGGTATCAGGGGCCTGTTTATTGTTTTACATCGATGAATCCTAAATCATCATTAGAATTATTTCTTAATCGATGCATACTCCTATTTGTTGCCTAATAAAATAAAGAAAATTATTATATTCATGAACAAAATTTGGTTATATACACTCATAATTTCGTTCCCTGCTTTTTACAAAGGTGGGAAATCTAATATAAAAAATCTACATCCGCCCTTCCCTGAAATGAGAAGTCTATGCAGCTATTATATTTCATAGACATTTCACAGTATATCCACTCCATGGGTAAATTACATATTTTGACAATTCTAGAACAAAATTAAGTTTTGTACTTTGGAACATTTTAAACCACAGATATTTCTTTCAGAGAAGGAGTGTTTTATAATTGTGTTATAACAACGGCTTAAATTTCTTTTCTTTTTTAAAGTTAAGTTATTTTGCGAGAAAGCGTATCGACTGATAGACAAGATTTTCCATTTTCAAAAGGTGAAACTTTGCATTCTAGTCTACCTCAGAATCTGAATAGTGTGTCACATTGTCTTGTAGAATTTTAACTCATTGTTTATCATACAAAATAACGATCATTTTAATGTGTTTTTTTATAATTATTATTCATGGGTAGGGAGACCACTTACAAAAACCTCCTGTGGATACTTCCCGTAGTGTACCCAGAAATGCCGCATCTTTTTGCAGTACTATTTTACCCATCTTCCCTCAATTTTGAAAGAAAAATCATTATATTGTATTATAAGCCTATTGTAAAGGCGACTTGGTGGGGTATGAGAGGATTTCCCCTTTTCTTTTAAAGCCCCTCTGTACTAGTTTGGCCAGGAGGGATTAGAGGGATTAGCGTGGTCACTGACAGGTGGTTATCTCATCAACTCAGCTCTCAATTAACATAAGAAAAAGAGGATCATGGTGGACCAATGGGCACCGCTTAGGCATTGTTTTCTATATAGAGGGAGCAAGTAGCTACAAGTAGTGCAGTGGGGCTTTAAGGAAATTTTGATAATTGAAAGGCAAAGACTAGCAGTCAGAAGATATATGGGAGGAGAGTGAGTCAGAAAATTCTGCCACTTACAGGTCTAGGAAACTCTTTCTAGGCTCTCTATATATAACACAGTAGAACTTTCAAAGTAGCTGGATAATGGCTTGACGGTATATAATTACATGATAGTATAAAGTGTGTCATAAAAGAGAGTTGCAGGGGTAAAACCCCAAAAGCGTAGGAATGATGTATTTTGTTTTACACCATCTTTTTCTTTCCCCTTTATACTTCTTCTTTCTTTTTGTTGGTATTGGAACTTTTTTGGAAGGGGAGGGGCAGCAGCTCCCTAGCTCCCCAGCCTCAAGCCTGGGACTGATATTCATTTGGGAAATCGATGTGACCTTCCGACTGAACCTAAAAGAGGTGTCACTTTTTCAACATATTTATAATACAATATCGTTACAGGGCTAACTACTGCATTGCCGCAAGGAAGGGGGTTGGACTGGGGCGATAACATCATCCGGCTCCTCGCCGAAATGAGAAGACCTTGGATGTTACTGTGTACCAAAGTTGAATCATAGCAACCCCCTCCTTTAAAGTGACTCGGTAACATTGCCTCAGATTCTGAAACAAAATCCTGGATTTAGCTCATGCTGCAATCATAATTATAAACCTTTTGGTCAGTCAGGAATCACATGATGTTAACAAGCCGATCGCCTGTCTGATTATCAAGATATTTATGATTGGAAATCGAAATTTCATTTTTCGTTTTCCTAACGGTTTTTATAACACTACAGTCTATTGGGGAAAATGAGTATGGTAAAACCGGTCACTCAAAGATTTTTACTTTTTTGAGGCACTTCATGATCATTTTGAAGCGCATTTTTTTTAGGGCTTCAATATAACAATTACATATCACAGACACTGATAACACGTAGGGCCATGCATCTCAGATTTAACATTGTTAAACGATGCCTTTAATGAAATATATACCTTATTTACATTTTCTAATTTGGAACATTGCATTAAAGACACTTTTGGCCACACAGACAATTAATCAAAGTCTGGGCTCAGTAAACACACCTTCTATCCTATTTCATGGCGATATTCGGCATTCATTTACCTAAGGTAATTATTCAGATTTCGGGGAAATACGCCTCTCCTCCTAAACAATTCAATTCAATTCAATTCAAATTATATTGACTAAAATCTAAAAAAAATAGGATCATGCTCAAATTGTTTGTAACATTGTATGGATAACAAATTTCTAAATTATAGTGTAACATAGATATTTGACTGCAACAGTAAAGATTACAATAGCCAGGAATGACAAAAATAACCGTATTACTGCATGTCTCTTCTGGAATTTTATACAGGGATGGAAATGAATGAAATTACTCGTAATAATTTGTACAAATTTTTTTTCTTTCTTTTGAAATAAAAAGGAAAAAGATTTTTAAAAATACAAAATGATAGTAAAATAAATATATATATATTTATGTTTTAAGTCTACCCTCCCCACGAGATGACCCCGACAATACCACCCTATTCCAAATCCAACCTAATGGGAGAAGGTGAGCATGGGATGACAACAAATAATGCTTTTTACTAAATAGCAGCGAGATAAATAATATGGGAAAAAACACAACAACAACATAACAATCAATGATCTACTACTCATGTTTAAGGTCGTATCTCTGTCTTATAATAGACTTGATATTGTAAAGTCAAAATATATTAATAGCATAAAAAACAGCAATGTAAATGAGCAAAGGTAAGAAATTACGAGGTCAAACAACAAGACTTGAACTTTATATATATATATATATATATATATATATATATATATATTGTTTAACAGGGGGGGATCTCATGCGTATTTTTTATGTAGATATATTTTTCAGTAGGTCTATTCGTTTGTAGTACATTTCGCTTATATTCCAAATATTATTACATGCTATACATATAAACATGCATGCCTCTGGCCGCCATTGAGGACGCATGGCGCTAGCGCCTCACATTCTCGCCTTTTCCCGACATAGCGCCACGTGTAATTTTATTATAAATATATAGTGCCGCAGCTTCTTGATTTCTAGAAAAGCATTCCGGGGCTAGAAAGAAGCACACAGATTCAGCGGTTGCTCTGTGTACGCAGCCGTGTATGTACCTCTCATTATAGCTGTGCATAGGCAGAGCAAAATATCTTTCCGGTACCCGAAAACTGAAAAATGGGAATGTCTGATAGGTTTTGAATAAGGTGAATTTTATGATAAGACCCTTTATTATTTTTCTTGAAGCACAAATGGAGCGAAGGTGAGTCGATTTTCATGATTAAAACCTTCTTTATTTAGTGAACCTTGGAACTTCATTTCGTCTTGAAGAATTTTGAAACGCAAGTGAATCAGAGGTGAGCCGACTTTTATGATGAAACTCTTCATTATCTAACGAACTTCTTAGGGCCGTCTTGGATGATTTTGAAGTGGAAATTAAGCAGAGGTTACCCGATTTTTACTATGAAACCCTTCCTTATCTAACGAACTTCAAGACGTCACGAACTTCTAAGGTTCGCTAGATAAAAAAGGGTTTAATCATGAAACACGATTCACCTCTGATGAATTCTTCAAGACGGCCTATAATAAGCAGTTTCGAAGTTCGTTTAAAGGATTCGTAACAAAATTTGGCTCACCTCTGATTCATTGAGTTTTTCCAAATTCTTCAAGACAAAAGGAAGTTCCGAGGTTCGCTAAATAAAGAAGGGTTTCATAGTAGAGGGTAATGAAGTTAAATTAGATCGATCCTTTTTAAAACGTGGGGGCCAGGGGCGGATCCAGCCGGCGGCAGGAGGGGGGCCCAATTCGTGAGACAATATTTACCGGCGACTTAGCCAGCCGGTGAATAAGCGGGGAGGGGTAAGAGCACCTTTTTTTTGGGGGGGGAGGGTCTATTTTTTGAGGAAATATTTAGCGGCGACTCAGCCAGCCGGTGAATAATCCCGGGGTAGGATTTGGGGTAAGAGCAATAATTTTTTTTTGGGGGGGGGGGCAGGGGGGACACAATGGATTAAAATATGAAGTGCGCTTGCGCGGACAGGGAAGTGTCTGAGGGGGATTTGGCCCCTCAGAAGTTGAAAGAAAATTGAATTTTCAAACTCATTTGCCGCGATTTGGTGCATACATTTTAGTAATATTTTACTGAAATTCATTGACTAGATTCCAATGGATTTTTTTTTCTGAAAAGGGAATATCTTATGTCACTATTACAAAGACTCGGAGACGTATTTGCTATACAAGCTTTATTATTGTCATTATTATGTGAAATGATTCCATGGAGTATCTTGATAACAACAGTTAGGTTTAAAATTAGTTACTACATTTACCTGTCTTGTTATTCATTATCACTAACATAACGTTTTGGTACACTGATTTGGTATATTTAAAAATATTTGTTTCATCGCTTTCGTCAAATATTTAGTGTCCATCCATTGTGACACTGTGTAAGACAAAACTAAAATGGCAACTTGTAAGTCATGGCTGTAATTTGTAAAAATGAAACTATATACAATATTATATAAAGTATAAATAAAATGGATGTAGGTGAGTAATAGGTGACCATCGATCAGAAATAACTCGGAAGTTGCGGGCTATACAATTCGAGTTCAAGAATATAATTTTACATGTTTGTTAGCAATCCTTACCATAACACCTGATTAAATTATGTTTTGAAGAAACTGAATTCAAACTGAAAGTATATTTAAATATAATACCTTTACTTACATACTTAACTATAGATACTGATCATCATGTAATACTAGTAATAATTGATTTATTCATAACATTTGAGATTTCTTCTAAGCAGTATATTACCGAACATGTTTGTTTAAAATATAAAAAACACACACACACACATAATACATCAAATTAATCAAGGCTTCTTTTAACGTACAACGGCTTTGACATATGGCAGTGACAACTCGATATATTCATGCTGAATTGTAATTCAGATCATGTCTATCCTAATCTGCAAAGGAAATACAATTGCAAGTAGTGATTATGCAATTCAAAATGTGTTCTGTGTTATCGTTGTAATTTTTCAAATAAAATATACACTTAAAATGTCAGTGCATTACTGTATTGTTGACAGCCCAGGGTATATAAAGGTCCATGAAAAATGAACTCACAAACAATAAGCCGTATTCATAAAAATAAGTAATTGCTAACTAGTAAAAGCTTTAAGTAAAAGCATAAGCTAGATAAGTAAAATGTGTAGCCTAAGTAATTGCTAAGAATCACATTCATAACTTTTCACTTTAAATATGATAACATCTGTTACTTGCCGCAGCTAGCAAGTTCTCAAGTACTTACTTACAGCAGCAGCTCCAAACATATCAAAACGTTTGGGTCACTGAACAGTGCTTGTTTTATTAGCAAAAAATGTTCAATGGAGAATGACGTGAAAAACACATGTTTTTTTTTTTACATCCATCTCCATTCTGCTAAAAGTACCACATATTTTGCCTAGTTTGACTAGTTTAATACGACAAAGACTATGTTCTTTCTATATAGTAAAGCAAACAAATTACAATTTCATTATGAATAACTATTGTGTTTTATTTGTTAAAGTAGTCAATTTACCGTTATTTTCAGCTCGTTTTCTGTGTAAAATCAACGGGTCGGGCGACAGAGCTTTATTAACATGTCACAATTTGGCATACCGCCCTCTTCAAATTTTTTGTTTGTAAAAATCTTTTTTCTATGTAATTCTATCTTTCCAACCATATAAGACTCGTTTTGATTAGTCAATGTCAACCCCCGCGTCTCCAAGATGTAAGACCGTCATATCTTTGCCGAGCGAAAGTTTATGGTGAGATGATTCAGTTTGAGAACTGTGTTGCCTATAGTCTCTGTCAATGTCCATGCACGCGCTCAATACAATGCACAGTGGTGGAACGATACCGGCTGCATCTCAGAGATACGGGATATGTAATCTCTTGTGTGCACAGAGCATGACTGATGCATTTTCTTCAATTCCAATAGGGTCCATTTAGCTCCAAACGTTTTGATATGAATAGCGTGTTTTTGTGAAATTCTCAGCAACGCAAAGTATATTTCAGAATTATTCATAAATATCACATTCAGTTACCATTGTTACTCATATAAATTGTAGGCTAAATGGGAATATAAGATTTAGCAATATCGACTTTAAAGATTTGTTAATAATAATGTCGAAACAACCTCATTAACCCATTATTGAATTAACCAAATTTTGGATAAAAATATGTTGGTTGTTGTTTTAAACGGATGCAAACTAAAATGAAAATACTATAAATTGAGTAGAAAAGGGTAATGCGTTTCACCAGATAAAGTGCATTTTATGCTTAAAGGTAAGGGGTGTAAGGGGGTGAAGACTTCTACTTGCTTCATAAAATTAACATATTTTCATCAATGAACAGAATTTTTACTTTAAAGTTGAAAATCAAATACATAAATTATAAATAGATCCGCTTGTAAAAATAGTAGATACTGCTGAAATATTACTTTGGTTGATAAACATTCAAGCATTTACTAATCTAGAAGCATTTACTTATAAGAAAGTAGAAACTACTTTGGCTTTAACTTTTTTTAAACTTTTTTTTTCTCATTTTACTGAAAATCAATCATATTTTAGTAGTATATTTTTATAATGCAGTCGTAATATAAACTGCTTCCTGAGAAGGGATTGGTAGTGACGCCAGCAAGGCGTCTCTAGATGCACGAATGTGTTTACCGCGCCGTACGGGTCGCGCGAGTAGACAAGACGCGATACAATTAATAACGCGGGCTCGCATAATCACTACCAATCTTTTCTCAGGAAGCAGTTTATATTACGACTGAATTATAAGAATATACTAATGCTAAATATATTACTCATTGCGGATGTAGTATCGAAAATAATATCGCTAGTGATATTCGTTTGTCTCGCAATGTGGTCAATAAGGGATCTAAAAGATCACGACGTTTCGTGCGCCGCTGCAACACTGTCTTCGTCAGGTGATAAAAACTAATGTAAGCAAGCGTGTTTTATAGGTATGTGCTATGGGCAACGGGACACATGGTTTGGTCTTACACAGTGCAATACTTGAGCTTCATGATAAAGGAGGTCAAAAACATGGGGGACATTTGATATTGTGTCCCTCACTCTTGAAAAAAAATGGGGGGAGTGGACATGTCCCCCTGTCCACCCCATAACAAATATTTAAATTAGACATGTCGTCTATACTTGATATTACTATTCTATCTATTCAACCTGTCCTGTCACCTCACCAGATTGAGAAGCTAGATCACGTGGACGCGAAACTGGTTGGTGCTGCATCGTCTCATTACGCGAGAGGTCTCTGCTTAATGCCGAATCTTAGATCACTGTCTCTGTCCCGAGTCTGGCTGTGTGATGAGTTCTACTCAACTTTGGCATCTGAGGCATCAAAATCAAAGGTATACCAATCACGATTTCTATTGGGAACGATTTTTTTCCCAACTAGTTTTGCATTCTTCAAACTCAACTTATGGGGTTATACTGCTTTTTTCACATTAAACAAGAAATCTTTATTTTCATTAGTTACGAGCACTCTCATATCAATATTATAAATAGTTTGGCTCTGCTGACAAGGAAATAAATCATGTGAATAGAATAGACTTTGGTGTCATAATGATATAGATTCATATAAAATCATGTTTTCAAAGCACGTATCCTACAAATAGTATTTTGCATTATATTTTTAGAAATTATTCATATTTTGTCAATAGTCGCAAGAAATTAATGTTACATAATTATGCATTAAATAGACGGATATAACACTCTCTGTTTTCCAACCATCTATAATTGATCACGTCTGTTTTTCTTCATCTCGTCTTTCTTTTCTCTAACCACACCCATTTTCCTTTGTGCCTTTTTCTCTCTATCTCTCTCTGCCTCTCTCTGCCTCTGTCAATGTCTTTCTCTTTCTCTCTCTCCTTTCCTCTTTCCCTTGCTTGAAAAGCCAAAGTGGAGGTTAATAATGTTACATTGATGACAATGAAAAAAATTGAATTAGACATGTCGTCTTTACTTGATCATACTATTTACTTTATTCAACCTGTTATGTCACATCACCAGATTGAGGATCTACAGTACATTTTCACGCATATTATTGGTTTTGCTGCATCTTCTCATTTCGCGAGAGCTCTCTGCTTAATGCCAATTCTGCGATCACTGCATCTGCACCATGTGAACCTGACTGATGGGTTCTACTCAACGCTGGCCTCTGACGCATCAAAATCAAAGGTATACCCAAACACGATTTGTATTGGAAACAATTTTTTTCCCACAATAGTCTTCAAACTGAGCATATGTGGATAAATCTTTTTCACACTTAAATGAAAAAATAGATATCATTTATTGTCATTAGTCAGTATTATGCTCATATCAGTATAATACTCTTACTTCAAAACACTGAAAATAAGAAGCATTAATCATGTGAATAGACTTGATTTTAATGCTATAATGGTTATATAAATTCTTTAATATAGATGCGTATTTTTTAAAGCACTTAACCTGTAATTATAATTTTGCATTTTGTTTTTAGAAATTATTGATAGTATGTCAATGGTCTCAAAGAGATATTACATGTACATGTACAGTACATGTACATTATGGATAGAAAGAAATAACATCTTTATTCTGCTTCAACAGACGCTCTTTCTTTTCTAACTATTCCTAATTAATCACATTCGGCTTTCTCCATCTCACCTTTAATTGCTCTTACCACACCCATTTCCCTTGGGCTTTTTAGCCCCCCTCTCTCTATTAACGTGTTTGTCTCTCTGTCTCTGTCTATCTCTCCCTCTCTCCATCTCTCTCTTTTCTCTCTCCTTTTTTCTTTTCCTTGCTTTAAAAGTCTAAGTAGAGGTTAATGATGTTACAATAATGACAATGAAATATACTTTAATTAGAAATGTCGTCTATACTTGATAATACTATTCATTCTTTTCAACCTGTCCTATCACATCACCAGATTGAGAAGCTAAGGCATGATGGCGTACATCTGGGTTCTGCTGCATCCTCTCATTACGCGAGAGGTCTCTGCTTAATGCCAAATCTTAGATCACTGTATCTGACCAATGTAAAGCTGAGTGATGAGTTTTACTCAACGCTGGCCTCTGACGCATCAAAATTAAAGGTATACCCAACACGATTTGTATTTTTGTTTTCCACAATAGTTTTGTAATCTTCAAACTGAACCTATGTGGATAAATCTGCTTTTACAATTAATTTTTTTTTAATTATCATTTATTGTCATTAGTCACTATTATGCTCATATCAGTATAATACTCTTACTTTAAAACACTGATAATAAGAAGCATGAATCATGTGAATAGACTTGATGTTAATGCTGTAAGAATTATATAAATTATTATAGTTGATAATTTGTTTAAGCACTTATCCTGTAAATAGAATTTTGCATTTTGTTTTTAGAAATTGTTTGTAGTTTGTCTCAAAGAGACATACATGTACACTGTAGATAGAAATAGACACTCTCTTTCCTTTCCAACTATTCATAAAAAGATCAAATTTGACTTTTTCCATCTCGTCTTTCATTGCCCTTACCACACCCATTTCTCTTGGGCTTTTAGCCTCTCTCTATCTCTATCTCTCCGTCTCTCTCTTTCTCTGTATTTTTCTCTCTTTCCCTTGCTTTAAAAGTCTAAGTAGAGGTTAATGATGTCACAATAATGACAATGAAAAATATCTAAATTAGGCATGTCGTCTATACTTGATAATACTATTCACTCTATTTAACCTGTCCTGTCATATCACCAGATTGAGGAGCTAGATCACAGTAATGCAAATCGAGGTTCTGCGCATGCCTTATCATCTCATTTTGCAAGAGCTCTCTGCTTAATGCCAAATCTTCGATCACTGTATCTGTCCCATGTGAAGCTGAGTGATGAGTTCTGCTCGATGCTGGCCTCTGACGCATCAAAATCAAAGGTATACCCAAACACGATTTGTATTGGAAACAATTTTTTTTTCACAATAGTTTTGCTATCTTCAAACTGAACATATGTGGATAAATCTTTTTAACATTTAGATACAAAAATAGATATCATTTATTGTCATTAGTCACTATTATGCTCATATTAATATAATACTTTTACAATACTGATAATAAGAAGCACGATTCATGTGAATTGACTCGGTTTTAATGCTGGCTTCTAATGCATCAAAATCAAAGGTAAACCAAACACATTTTCTACTTGAAACAATTTTTTCCAAGAAGTTTGTAGCTTCCGTGATAGTGGAGATAGGTAGGGCGAAAGAAAGGCCTGAAGCGAGTGATTCCGGAGAACGAAGATTTCAATGACCTTGATGGGATGCTAGAGACTACGCCTAAGAAGTTTGAAAGGAATTGGGATAGAGGAAGGGATCTAGAATATGCTCGCAAGCACTGCGTGTAAAACGAATGTGATTTTGGTAAAAATTAATGAAGAACACGTGATGACAAGTGCTGTGGCACTAACGGCTGTCCATCCTTACATAATCATAGAGGGTATAAAATGGCGTCTAAATCCAAAAAAAGGTTAAAAACAGGATTGAGCTACGGCCACAGACAGAAAGCTAAGAAAAAGTCCATTGACCTATCTAGGCTGGTCCCCTTTTTCTACAAACCCATAAGTAAAATCTTATCTGTAAAGCAAATATTGACAATATAAATATTACATTAACTGAGACATACATACACACATACATAGGACAGGCAGAATTGAATAAAGTTAACACAATCAGGTAAAGTAGTTTTATTGTACATGTAAGAGAACATAAAAGCTCCAATACTTATATCATATAAATCATAAAGTTTAAAAAAACTTCTAAACTTAAAAAATAATGTACCTGTATGTGCTCTATAATATGAGTTTGTTATAACCCTGACGGCTCTTTTTTGCAATAAAAATAGCTTTTGGAGCAAATACGAGGCGCAATAGGCCAGTTTCGGCGATTACGTAATGCGCGGTTACTGTAACTAGGTTCGTCAAGCTTTGCCGTATCGCCATTTTGAATCAGTGCGTTTTGTATGGGACTGTCGGTTTTTTCCGTTAAATTTCATTAATATTTTTCTATCGACGCCGCGTCTGTATATTCGAATATCTGTTTTTGACGAAAATGTCTTCCAACTTGCCGTTCAACAAGTTGAATATCAAGCAGCTGCAAGATTTTCTTAGAAAAGAGGAGTTTCGTGCACGGGATACAACAAGGAAAGACTCGTTAGATTAGCGTCCGCTGTAACGGACATTAGCCTCCCCGTCGACCCGGACTTATCGGGCCCGTCTCACTCGGTAGACGCTACTGTGCGTGGGAAACTCCAACGTGCAGGTTTTTCGTTCAGTGAACCAGCAGACCTCCCCGGTTACACTTCTAAGTTTGACGATATTCCGGACTTTGGGATCTATGATATATTCAGTTATTTAGTAGAAAATAGAGCGGACTATGATCGTCGAAAACTAAAGGCTTTTAAGAGTTTTGAGGACTATCGACTATTTGCCGATGGAAATGTGGAAAAGCTTGAAGCCTTGAGTACAATCCCCTCGGCAGATAGCGACTCGTGTATTTTTAGAGCACAGGTCAAACCGACGCAAAAAGACAGAACAAACCAACTTGAACAAAAAGAAAATATATATACTATAAATATCAAACAAACAAAAAAGTAAGAGAAAATGTAATAACAAATTTATGTTTAAAATGCTTTTAAAAAAATAATTAACTACTTGCTAATTAGTTCTTGAATGGCGAAGGTCCATAATTATAATTACTATTATTTTATGATAATCAAACTTCCTAATCTTATTTTAAATAATTATTATTCCCCATCCTTATTCTTCTTCCTTGCGTATGCATGCCCCCCATTTAGGGTACGCGTATGCATGTTCCCTCCATTTGAAAGCACCCCTATCTCATGCAGTGTTTTTATCATTATTTATCACTCTTCCTTTCCACATTCTTCTTCCTTGTCTCATCATTCAGATTGTTTTTTTTCTTCATTTTTCCCCCTATTAATTATCTATTTATCATTATTCATCATTCTTATTCTCTGTCATCGGACGACATTATTTTATAAATATATTTTTTTATAAGAATATAAAGACCTATTATAGTGTCATCATTATTTCTCGTTACCAGTGTTAATATTATTGATTCTGTGTTCACTGTGCATGCTTTTCGTTATCCGTTTCTCGGCCGCCTTGAAATGGTTCGTATCGAGGCGTTTCACAAACATTTTTGAATCCATAAAATAATTTGGTTTCATTATGAAATGGTCTATTGAATCAGGATTGAATCGTGCCTACACGTACACGTGGTACGCGCGCGCACGCACGTTCTTCTGCAAGCAGAGGTGACTGTGTGTGCGAACGGGAAATAGTTCATCTCTGCTTCATTTTGATTTCTACGTCCAAATTTGTACTCAGTTTCAAGCTAAGGTAATGCAAAATTGAATGGAAATTACCGATATCGGCGAACTGATATGTTGGTTCTTCGCCTTCTGTTTCATCACTGGCTTTCAAGCCAATTAATGTATCATCGACCTCCGACTCCGTTCATTTTTTTGAGGGGGTATCGTGTGTTGCCTGTACCGGGGACTTGGCCGAACAGGTTTGGCTGTAAGATGTGAATTGCTATTGCACGTTCCGTAACAGCAATTATGCTTTCCCATTATTCTTGCCTAAAACTCAGCGATTTTAAAGATCAAATGTATGAAGAAAAAAATCACATCTCAAAGATATGTATTATTCAAGTTTGAAACTGCCTCCTTTTTCTTCTCTCTCTCTCAAAATAGCGAAAGCAGACAATACAATCACACCTCGAACATAGCAAACACAGTATTGTACGCACACACAGTGTAGGCTGCTATGCACCGCGACTTCTTTGTTTGACCAACCCTCCGATTACGTAATGCGATTTAAAGGTCTGTGAATACATTACGAAACTGGCCTATTGCCCCATACAATAATGCAAGAATTAAAATAAGGCAAAATCATAGTGTTATACAAATTTACAAGTATGCGCAATGGTGAAATATTTTTGAGTCTATTTAAAACACCAATGACCTTTGAAAGCTTGTTGGCACACCAGTTAAAATAGTACTGTGATCAGAGTAATAATTACCCAAACTTACATATTGCTTTCGGTTTGATAAATAACTTTTAATTAAAAGGAGAGATATTCCTCTTATACCATAAAAAGATAACTTATTTTATTAAAATATTGTGGTCAATACAATCAAAAGCTAAGGATAAGTCTAAAAATACACCAATTAAAAATTCATTAAGTTCAAAAGCATTCGCTATTTAATCAATAAAAACAAAAAGAGTATGGCAAGTACTATAAACTAAAAAGCCAATTGATTTTCATATAAAATATTATTTTTACCAATAAAACGAGTCAATTGATCACATCAAATATTTTCAAATATTTTAGTAAAAACAGATAACACGGATATCGGCCTATAGTTATTTAAAAGATGATTTATTGCCTTTTTTAATAACGGGAATCACCTTTGCAATTTTCTGAACATCGGGGAAATTACCTTGTTCAAAGGGCAAATTAAAAATATTTTACAAAGGAGTAACAATCATATAAATCGAGTTTTTCAATACCTTAGGGTGAATTTTATCATACCCAGGACTTTTATTTTTATCAAAATTCAAAACTACCTTAATCATATCTGCGTTAGTAACAGGCTGTAAAAACAATGAATTCGAAAAGTTACCCCTCGAGTACTCGTCATATATCGTTGATTCAATATTGCAAGTAATTAAAACATCAATACTTTGCTGTAGTTTTTGCCCGATTGTACAAAAATAAGAATTAAATACATTTACAATTCTTTGTTTATCAATAATCTTTTCACCATCAACTTCAATATCATTGACCCCATGCTTTAATGTTTTCTTATTTAAAATTGTATTAAAAGGTTTCCATGTTGCTTTCACATTATTACTAACATTATCAAACTTAGAGTCATAGTATGCACGTTTATTTTCGCGTATTTAATTATTTAACATATTCCTGCATTCTTCATATACCCTTTCACGTAAAGGGGTAGAGTTTCTTAGGTATTTACGATATAATATATATGCTGACGTTTACTGAGCCTTATTACCTCTTTTGTTACCCAAGGCTTATCAATTTATTTTTATTTTTAACTTATTTAACAGGGAAACATCATGAATATAATAACTTTCTTTAACTCACTACAAAAGTGCCTCATATTTTCTTCACTAAAATCAATTTACGCACTTCTATATATCGGGTTCAGAATCAAACTTGTTTAACTTCGAAATAATAAACGGTGTTAAATTATCACTATGCCAGATTAAAAAAAAAATTTTCGGGATTATTACAAAAAATATGATCTAAAGTTGATGCCGTATCATTTGTAATTCTTGTTGGTTCATAAATATATGGTAAAAAAGATAAAACACCAAAAATATTTTTTAAATCCATTACTTTCATATTTTCATATTTTTTTCATAAAGTCAACATTAACATCGCCCATAACTATAAATTCTTTTCTTTCTTGCACTATTTCATTCAAAGATTCTTGTAATTGAGACACAAAGTTTGTTAGGTTATGGCTTGGAGGCCGGTATACTACAGCAACAATAATATTTTTCACTTTATTACGTACCTCAATAAATACACTTTCAATATCCTCACTAAATATATCTAAATCCAATCGTCTAATAAATCTCAAGCTTTCACTAACATATAAACCAACACCCCCCCCCCTCTTTTATTCGGGCGACAATTACCAACAAAGTTATAATAAGGAATACATATTTCTCTTTCTTCACCTTGTTTCAACCATGTCTAACAAACTCCAATTAAAGGTATTACAAAGTTTTGGTATGGGGTCATGAATTTGGTTCAAATGAACATATTGGAAGCATATGCGATTTTACAATATTCATTGATCGTTGTCGCGGTTGAAATCGAGTCTAAAGTGATGAAATTGTAAATAATAAACCCTTTATGTTGAATAGCGCCAAGACTGATATTACTTTAGCTTTAAAACAATGTTTCTTGACTATAATCGACCGATTTGCTATTCCTATTTGAAAACTATATATCGGAACTGCATATTCTGAGATTTTCATGGTCGCAGCTACAATGGATTGGCATATAGGCGCTATTTGAAATATTTGAAATTTACCGGGAGCACCGGTAAATTTTGATTATTCAATTTGCTCGAAAGCAGAAGTGTTTTAGGGGCTAAATGTTTTAGTGCTTCTGATCACGTCCACAGAGGCATCCAAATATATCAAAAATTTAAAGAATAACTATCCATCCAATTTCAAAATTTCCCAAAACTTTGCATTACCTAAGGGTTTATTAAAAACATCAAGACAGTTTGTAAATGTATCAAAAATTTGTTTCAAGCTGCGAAAATTAAATTGTGCAAGAGAGAGTGTACTTTGTTAATAACTTTCTAAAACACTTCGAGATTCTAAAAGAATGTTATATTGATTTTCAATAAGGTCACCAGTATCATTATCAAGTATTGAATCAGATTTATCATCCAGTTTACACAAAATTAATTTGTGTTGCCTGTTACACGAAATACAACTACATTTAGAAGACATCAACACAAGAAACAAAGAAAATGCAATACAATATCGAATAATACGTACTATCATCAAAATACAAAGAATACAAAAATAGTTCACGATGGCTGTATACATGTCTGCTTTGTGTTCTGCATTTTGTCATTAAAGTATAAGCAACAAGTATAAACAAGCCAGCTATTTCTTTTGTGTGGGATGCTTGATGCCAGCCCCCCCCCATCAGAAAACTGATTCTCCTGAGCTAAAGCTGTGTTTTTTAGCTGATGTGAAATTAAGTAATCAGTTATTTCTCAATTATTTGTTAGTTAAAGCACCCAACACACACTAAACCCTACGTGGAAAAAAGGTTCCGTCTCTCTGTATTTTGATGAGCTCGGACAGACTTTTGTTTAATTGAAAAAGAAAAGTACCAGTATAAGTAATAAATACGTACACTAAAGTTTGTTAGGCATATGAGAGTACTTCTTTTTTCTGTATTAGGATTGAGTGCGTCTCTCTATAATTAAACTCAACTTTGTTCCAATGTAGCTTTCTTTATATACCGGTATTTGCTCTTGTCCTCTCATCTCTTTCTTCAAGTCTCATTTCTTTCTGTTGCTTATGCTTTTCTATGCTTTCTCTCTCTCTCTTTCATTCTCTCTCACAAGCTTGCTGTCTTTTGCTTTCTCAGCCCCTGTCAATGTTTTTTTCTTGTAGACTTTTTTCTTGCATTTATCACTTATTGATCTTTCTTGGCAATTTTTTATATATCTATCTCATCAGATGGCGATATTATAATTGTTGCCATTTTCTGAAAAGTATCAAGAAGTGAGAACCATTACGTGCTCATTTAAGGAGAATATAGTATAACATACATGTACTCTCTTGAAGATATCATTTGTATGTAAGGTCTTCCCACCGATACAATAGCTTAAGTACCTCTATTGAAATACATCCTGCCATGCATATTGAAATGCTTCATTTGATTCAATTGAACTATAGCAGAAATCGAGACGAGATAACCATACTCAGTGAATGATAAAGTTACTGAGATGCAGATTCATCTGATATTAGCTGTGATTTAAACAGGTGTTTATGTTAGTAAAACTGAATAATTGGTCGCATCGTGGATTTCACTTTGGTGTGAACTGATAAATTGTCTTGGCACAGATCCAGACGCTGAGTATGACGAATGTTTCCATGATGACTCCACGTAGACTACACTCCATTCTCTCGCTACCATGCCTCCAATCACTCACCTTGAAGCATATCAGACCAGTTGACATGGACGATGGAGAGACACTGGTACGTACCTTTACTATTCCAAGATTGAAGTCAAAATCCTCTTCTCAAAAGGAAGGGGTTCAGAAAAACCAAACAGACTAAATATGAAGGATAAAGGAATTGCCAAAAGGATAATGTATTTTGATTTGAAATCAAGTTAAAAACTTTTAGTAAAGTGAAGTCATTAATTTGAGTGATTTTTTTTTGTTAGTCTATAGCTGAACGAATAACACAATAAATAAGATGATAATCACAAAAAAAGACGAATGATAATGACTACTAAAATCCTGTCATCTTCCACTGAAAAAGGGAGGATTAACCCTCATTAATTACTTGGCTTTGGTCATGTTGGTGGAAACAGACAAAATAAAGAAACCTTTTAACGTAGATTTCAGAAAAAGCGGACAAAGAATGCAAAAATTAAGAAATTTTGAACGTCGATAATGCTAATGATATCAGAAAACTCGTATTGCCAATGCGATCAAGATGTGTTATGCCATACAGTGGGAAATCCTCTAATTTGTTTGTATCCAGAATACCGAAAATACACGTTTAGGCCTAATGGAACATAATCTGCTGGATCACTAAAATGGAAAACAGAGAGGTATTTTTAATATTTTGGGAAAAGAAATCGGTTATAGTTCATCCGAAACAGCATCGCATGTGACTGTAATGCCAATATAAGATTCTTTATACCATTTATAATCTCGGCATACCAAAGTTCAATTTGTTTGTATTCTTAGTCCATTTTCCCCAAACCTACCCGGTTGTTTATTTCTACTTATAGGTAACTTACATTGAAATGGTGAAAACCCTTTAGGTTTTATTATTGTATATTTGTGAAATATTTACCAAGCATGATATGAACAGTAACAATATTATATTAAAACAATAATGTGTCTGGATATCAAATATAATTTCTTACATTAGTGTTTGTTTCCATACATAGAATATAAAGTGAGCCTTTTTGTGTTGCATCGCTGCTGTTTCTTGTAGACTCGTCAAATAACCTCAGTAGATGAGCTACGTGTGGATGGTAAGAATGTGACCAGTCTGTGGAATCTTGGACTTCATACATCATGTCCCCGAGTGGAAAAACTCGAACTGAACTGGAATTTGTTAGAAAAGAACTTCTCATCAGACATCGTCACAATGGCCTGTTCTCCATTTCATCATCTAACTCACCTTTGCATCCAAGGAATTATAGGAGGAATGAAACTGAATGATCCTCTGTCATTTTGCAAGGCGGTGATAACATCATGTCCTCGACTCACCAAGCTGTCCATTACCGATATTGGCCTGTCCAACGAGAAGGCAGCTGAGATCATCCAACTCATGAAGACTCATCCACACCTGACAAGCATAAAGTGAGTCTCATTTGATTTACCAGGGTAATGATTGCCACAGTATAATCAAAATCTTACTTGTATTAATTGTGGAACGCATTTCGGTTTACCTTTTACTGTGAGTTTCTTCTCTTCATTTGCCTCCTCTCTCTTTCTCTCTCGCCCTACCCCTCTCTCTCTCTCTCTATGTCCCTCTCATTTAATTATTTTTCTCTCTCTTTACTAAGTTCTCGTTTAATCCCTTTCTCCCACTCTCTTTATCATCGCCTCTTTCGCTATTACAACAACTCTTTGTCAAAGAGATGGTTTGAAGTTACAAATCTGTAAGCATATAATTTTTGCCGTATGCTTACATGGTATTGATACAAATGGAATACCTGATTATGTTTGATCTTATAAAAGGAAAACTAGTGTTGATTTACCACAGCTGGTTCTTGATTTCAACAGGAAATTGATTTTGGCAAAATACTCTGCCCAACAAGCAACCTATCGTCATTGCCACTGAATTAGATTTGTTGCGGGGTCAGGGTTTATAGCTGCATTAAGGTTTGGAATGAATCTCAGATGGTTAAAAAAGTGCATACATGAGTGGGTTTTCTAAAAGATTAATAGATGATGGGATTTGTTCATATCTAATTCAATATAATTTTCTTATTATAAATGTAAATCATTACTTTATCTTATTCATCATGATGTATCCTACATACACAATTTTGATACCATGTTTATTTGCAGTCATGTAGTATACATGTAAATAAAGAGCAATATCATGCAAGGTTGGATGTGTAACTGTCATCTATTTTCACACCATATAGCATACATATCTGATGGCTTTTTAAGAGAGTGTCGTTCACCAGGTTTGTTCAGAAGATAATGTATTGTGCCCCGGAAATGTATTGTTTTATTTCTATAGGTTGTATAGGTGTGATATCACCGCGGATCTGGATCCACTGATTTCTGAGGTGAACAGTGAAGGCAAGCTGACTGTCACCGTGTTTCATTTTTATAGGGTAAGATATAACACTAGATTACATGGCTATTCTTTGATTGATTCTTTTCCTTCTTTCTAGCATTCCATCGATTCAAAGTAGGCTATTTTTTGTTATCCATATTTAGCTCCGCCCAATCGTTACCCAAGAATAAATTTACAATACATATAATTTACGCTGTCTTTAATGTGTTTATCCTGGCCTGATTAAAATGATGACGTCTAGCAAGAGGTTTGTTCTTGATCATTTTTAGTGAAAAAGTACTTGTAATTCATGTACATCATGTATAAGGCAAAAATACTCATTGTACTTCGTCTTCTTTAAAAAGAAAGAGATATGACCTTAATATCTGATCGAAAGATGCAAATTTTGCCTATTCTTATCTATATATATATATATATATATATATATATAGGTCTAATTGAAGAAATGTTTCAAATTATCATGTATCTTAGCCAAACTAAACTCCACTCAGCACCGTGGCAAAAGCTAGATAGATAAAACATGCTTCTTACAATAATGCAATATCCATGAGTTCTATTTTTTCAGAACATGTAAAAGATAAATAATGTTGTATGTGGCCTGCATTTAAAAAATCAAACTGCCTGTATATTCTCACTTCTGTAATAAAAAACAACAGCCAATACAAATTTCATGAATCAATGATGTCATTAAGATGGGTGATATGTACGGAGTGTAGTCCTATACGTGTGTTCTTTTCCTCTGCCTGCTACCTTCTTCATGATAGTGACATCATAATATATCAAATCTTCCCTGCCTGAAATGTAATGCTTGTAGTACCTTTCGGGAAAAATACCTCATTAATGTCTACAAACACTCTATAATTATTAGGGCCTATGTAGTCAATTCAAATCTTAATGATTTTGATTTTACTAAATGATATCCTAGCATTTGATCATTATCAATTTGTCTCCAATTTGAATATACATGTATGGTTGAATCCCTATACTTTTAGTTACTGGCTGAAGTTAAATTAAATCAAACAAAACATCTCGATGAAAATGAATGTAAATGATCCATTCGTTAACACAAATATATGAAATCTGACATACAACAATTACAACAGCAAATCATTAATTGTTTCTTTGAATGTTACTTGATATATTCTTTTCATTTACACCTAGTTTTTGAATGTATAAATGATTTCTTGTATTCTTAGGACGGTATATGGTCATAGTGATGAATGGCTCAAGTAATATGTGGTTTCGCCATCAAGTAACAATGTATCAACATCTTTAACACATTGGAAGGTGATGACAGCAGTCTACTACGTATACGGCCTAAAACAATCTATGCAATACAACCTACAGCAGACAATATACAGCCTTTAACCAACCAGCTAAGTTTTGACCTAGCTTTAGGCTACTTCATTTCCTTATTTCCAATTTTACTGAAGTCCTTAATTCACAAGTAACTACAAACAAATAAAAGTGATTTGATATATTTTATGAACTTACGTCTGTACTGTTACTATCAGTACATTTCTTGTAAATAAAGCTGAAAATGTGTAATCTGAAATGTGAAATATGAAATGAACCGAACTGAACCGAAGTGAATTTGAACAAATCCAAACCCTATGTTGATTGTTTAATAACAACTTCAACCGGTTTGTGTTTTCTCATATTGGCTATACTGTAATGATGATGATAATAACAAGGTAATCAGGAATCTAATTCGTAAGGATCTGTTGATATATCCTTCATCACGGTGATACATGTATTCTGTAAGAATTCAAATGAGCTTTCCTGTATACCAGGATGTATTTCATGAACTACGGGTAAAGTAATTTGTATCGACTTTTTCCTGTTTAACCGACATTTCATCCATTATCAAGAAAGATTGTTGAAAACACCGTGTGTAGAATGTATATACTCGATCTAGACAAGTATTAGTCTTATTTCTGTCGTATCCAATGAATTCTTGCTTTTGAGATCTCCGTTGTGGTCACATAGAGAACATTTTCATTTTTTTTATAAGATGTTAATAAACATGATAGAATATTTATGCATATATATACATGTATATGTAAAAATAGTCTAATTTGTATATCATCTATTTTTCATCTATTCTTTTTTTTTCCTGCTCAGTCAAATGAAAATAGAGCATCCATACACGTGGGATTTGTGTTGAAATTATGCATTGAACATTTATTCCCATATCTTGAACTACATGTCTGGTAATTATAGCCAATACATCAATTGAAGTGTTGTTACATGGTTGTTAGCCTGAGAGTCTTTCTTCTTTCATGAACATAATACTAAATTTGACGGAAAAAAATAATATTGTAAAATACGATTATATTTTGCGGAGTATATTATGGTTAAACTATGGCAGAATAACAGTTTGTCTACGCAATGTAATATTACAAATCCATTTGAACCATATATAACCATATGAACCATAGTACATGTCTTGCTTTTATTGTTATTATTGTTTATCACCCTTGAGTATGTTGTCATTATACATGTATCATTTTCCAGAACGGATATATCCAACTAATCATGACCCTATCTTTCGTATAATCTATTCTAGTTTGTGACATGCATGCAACATTTATTGATGTAGTAACAAAGAGGAACTAGTCAGCATGATCTTGTTTTCATATTCATGATTATGATCAGATCTTGCATATAATTCAATCTAATTCTGTGGCATGCATGGTCATTGGCTGTAGAAAGTGAGAGTCTACCTTATCTCGTTTTAATCTTCTTGCATTCAACTCATCATGGTCAGATTTGTGGCCTTCCTGTCAAAGTCATTCATGTAGCAAGAGAGAAGAATTAGTCATTTCGATCTCGTTGTACTAATATTCTTGTTTTAAACTAATCAAGATCAAATGGTGCATACCTACAATCTAGACTTCTTTAGAGACATGCATACAACAGTCGTTGTTAAGACAGAGTGTAATACAGAGAGTAATACAGAGAGGAGTAAGACAGGGGGTAGTAAGACAGAGATTAATCTTCATTAAATGGTTTGGAAAATGGCGTTTGATGGAACACATCTGTCGATTTACAGGATTATTGTCATTTTATTTAGTATCATTATAATGTGTGTCTATTTCCCATCACAACGATGCAATGTTCTTTCTATGATCAGTAGATTAGAATAGGACTTGGACCGATGTGATACATGTATCTTATAAATTGTCAAAAGTTTATTCGTATGTACAATGACAATATCTTTCAAGTTTTATTTCAACATCCATCGCTTCTGTACAGTGTTTTTACCATTACATGTTATCAATTTATACTCTATTATATTTTTTTCCATTTATGTCTATATTGTAATGATCGTTTCCATTATTACCTGAGTTGTAAAGATTTGCAAGTTTGTGTGCAGTACACCTAAATATGGGAAAGAGAAGTGGAATCTTGCAATGTGCGTTGCGTTGTATTCTCTTTGTTCGAGCTGTATATAAAATATTGTTGATCTTGCCTTGAGAAAATCTGGAATCATCTAAAAGCCTGTGAATTCCTCTTTTTGTTATATTTCCAATATTCATGGATTTGCAGGACTGCTGTAACCCCTTATTGATATCCGGAATGTATTGACTAAGTATGTAAATATATATATATATATATACATGTATAATGTTTTCAGCTAAGGAATCACGTTGCATTCATTCACGTCTTTCTACAAACGTTTTTTTTATATCTGAATTTATTTTGCAAATATATTTGAGAGTGTATATTTTTGTATTTGAATAAAGTGTAATAAACAAAACATGTGACGAGTTTAACAGAAGAACTTGTGAAATATGGAATTTGTTGCAAGAACAAACAATGCTTGTAACTATCTCATCAGTAAATGTAGAGACAACAGTTCCATGGATTTATCTAAGCAATAAGTCTTAGAGATTATATTAAATGCATGTCGTTTGATTAAAATTATTGTTTCATCATGTGATAAGCAACTTATTTGGTTATCTTTGTTATGTCAAAGACCTAATACATCCATGGTTACATGGATTTTATGTTTTGTTGAGTTGAGATGTTTTGTTATATTTGGTAAAATATTTGTGTGTGTGCAGCTAGCTGTTCTAAAACCTAGTCGATAGTCAGCTCCAGGTGGACAACATTTACGTTGGCGTTATCTGTCCGGCTGGACAGATATATATATATATATATATATATATATATATATGGCTCATCCAATTACATTGTTGTTATTCATCAATTCCTATATTTTATTTTGTGAGATTAATCAGCATGAATAGAGTTTCATCTAGACTGACCATAGTAAGTTTCATCGTTGAGATATATAATTTAGTAAACCAACCGTGACCCAAGATATATATTGGTAACAGAATATATCTATTTAAAAACAACACTCATAGTGAGATTTCCCAGAAGTGCAGATATTTCAAGACATAACATATTACTATAATCGTTATTTTCCTCATATGCCTAGGAAATTGTAAATAGAAGGACATGTATTCCCTTCGACTTTTACCCATACTGACTGTGTATCAGAGTTGTCTATTGTGTTAATTGTACGTGTGTACATAATTTTAAATATACGCAATTTCAGAGGAATACACAATGGTAATAAAATGTCTTAGTTCATGTGTTTAAAAGAAAAAGTTCGAGCAATGACTGATTGAACTCATGGGATTAAAAATTATCTTGTTATTGAAAGAGAGCAGAAGGGGATAATATCGCAAGAAATTGAATAAAAGAATTATGATAGCCATTTACATTTTGACTTATCGCCTCAGAGCTTTATTCACGTCAACTGGAATAAGTCAGATAAAAGTTGGGCAACATGAAGAAAGAAAGAGGGCAAAGCGCTTTTCACAGAAAACAAGAGAGAATTGGATTGGAGAGTGTGAGAAAGAGAGAAAGGACGTGATGTAATCAGACGGGGAAAGATGGAGAAAAACCAAGAGAGGGGGAGAAAGAGGGGGGAGTATAAAGAGAGAGAGAGAAACAAAAAATATCTAAGAATATAATACATACACTCATACGGAAGCAAGAAAACATGATTCTCCGCACACAATATTAATACGCAAAACAGTATCAATGATCACTCCACATTTCACTGAGTATAACCACTCAGAAATGCATGAATCAGATTAAAACGCAACATCGGTATAAAAATCAATGTAAACTTGTTAACTATGTCCAGAATTAGAAGATCAAAATGTATGATTGAAAGCTTGACAAATACAGTGAGACACAAAACAAAAGCTATATACGATCGCGTCATAATTATCTCATTAATTCTCAGTTTCTACATAATTGTATATAATATGCCTTCAAGTATGGAAAACCCACAGCCTATTGCTCGGGATACATTAATCCCCTCTCTCTCTCTCTCTCTATATATATATATATATATATATATATATATATATATATATATATATATATATATATATATATATATATATATATATATATATATATATATATATATATATATATATATATATTTATTATATATATATTTATATATATATATATATATAATAATTATATATTTATGATGTATGTATATCACCTTGACTTATCACTTTTGTTTTGATGGCTCTGATTATCATGGTAATGCACTTTTCGACTGAGGAACAATTACATACATTAAGCTTATGTCGTAGGGAGCGTGAAAATATAGCACTATTAATAAAGGTTCACCTTTACTATTCTTTTACGAACACAAACAAAACACGCATGAAAGGTTGCTTCAATCACAAAGGAAACAAACATGGGCATAAAAGTAAATGTTCCTTGATTCAAACCAAGATATGATTTCCTTTCTGTTAGAATCACAGAAACATCTTCTGATTTTTTTTTCTCCATTCCTTTCCCCCAAATACAAATATTAAATACTATGTAAAATGTATACCGAAAGCACGATTACATTTAAAACAGAGAACAATCTATCAATTAATACCGGCCTTGAAAAAGAAAAAAGTAGAATAATTTAAAATTAAAATTGATTTATATTCTGTGGAAATAGAGAGGTCCACTGAAAAGTAGACAAAGTACTAAATCTGTTTAGGTTCAGGAGAATCATTCCATAGCTTAATGTCGTTCAACGGTTCAACACTCACCCTTTTCACTGCTTTCATATTTTATGTATTTATGCCTTAAATCAATAAATATGAATACACTATTGTTTTTATCCCTCTAATATTGGAAGCCCCCATGTTATACTCTTTTTCAAAAATATTTGTTTGGCATTTTTAATCTTATGGTATGATATGATTTTATTTTTGTTATGCTCATGTGTGATTTTATTCTGATATGTTGGTATGTTGAAATCTTGATAATCTATAAATACATAAAATAACTAGACTGGAATTCGTCCACTGCTGACGAATTATAGATGATCTGCAGCAGATCGATCTGAGCTGAATGACGAAGAAACTATTATCCGTCGTACGGTCGAAAATCGCTCAAACACTCATACTTATAAGTTATAGGAAAATTCTAAACTGGGGGAGGCACCAGAAAGGGCACTTTCTGGAGAGAAAAATAAAAGGGTACCTAAAAAGGGAAATCTGAAAGCGAAAATGTACAATTTTTTAGACATTGGTATATATACCCTTGCAAATTATCAGGGGTGATTTCCATATTTGTTTCTCTTTATACACCATACAAGATATTGCATAAGCATCATATACATTGCAGTTAATTGGGTGTGATGGCCAAGAATTCTTTTGCGAGCGAGCGAAGCGAGCTAGCTAGGAAAAATTGTAAGATTTGTGAGGTCGCAGTGCGAAAAATTACATCTTATAAATTAGGAAAAAAAACAATCCTGATGGAGTTAAAAGCACATTCTGATAACGGAAGAGTAAAAAGACCTTTGATAATTATATCACTTATAAATGTGAGCGAGCGTAGCTATATAGTGAGCGAGCTTTTGGGGGAAATTGCTCCTATAGTCGCTTGAAATTAGGGGCTGGTTAAATGATGAGAGGAAAATGGGATTGACACTTATCGTAAAGGATAACACACTTACTAGAAAAGAAAAGGATGTGTCAATGTACAAAGGGTTATTATCAGAGGTGAAGATATGGGGCACTTTTTTGTGCACCTACAAAAAGAGGCACTTACCAGCTAGGGATCTGCAGGGGCGGTATTCTCAACATTGTTGTAAGTTTTGTGTTATCTTTTGTTGTATCTCCCAGAGATAACACAGCGCTAATATTGTTGTAAGTTGGTATTCTGAAAATATCATTTTATCCCTGTGTTATCTCTTGAAGGACCGCCTCTATCTTATCTTTGACCACTGCTGACACGCCCATTTTTATGGACCCTACCAATCAAAATCTATTTTATATAAGCATGATAAGTAGGTCAACCAATAGGAATTCTTTATGCCATATCTAATGATGCGCCTAGCGCATACCAATCTTGGGCGTAATTAGTAAATTGACTGCTTATTACGCGCGTCATCATATGCGCTGTGGCATGTGGATCATGAAGACAAGTCACGCTTTCAATTAGTGGTTATAGATGAGAGCATTAAAATCGTCATATTCTAGCATGTAATTTCTTAGAAAGTTCTCATCTGTGATGTCTCCGGTCAACACACAATCTTTTTCCAACTGACTATTGGCACGAAGTTGGTTCTGGGCAAGGAATATTGCCGCCATTATATCACCCCGAAAGATACAACAACCCCCTACCTGTTGTAAATATTGTTGTAAATACCACGCAAGATAAGATAAGATAAAAGATACAACAATTTTCAGAATACCAAGTTATCTTGTCATATTATCTCCCGTGCGCATATGCAAATGAGGATTAAGCGCCATTTTTGTAATACTACGCACTATTACAAGCGCACAAAAGTTTGAGCGCAGGCGCGACCAAAGAAATGAGAGAAAAGATACAACAAAAGATACAACAAAAGTTACAACAAAAGTTACAACAATGTTCAGAATACCAACTTTATCTTATCTTCAAAGATACAACAATATTAGAGATAACACAGGGCCAGAATACGGCCCCAGGGCACTTATTATGATCGAGAGAATGGGAAACGGGCATCAGTGTCGACGAAAAGGCCGGAGCACCCATCAGATTTTGATAGGGGCATTTATGAAAAGGGGATAGGTCCCTTATTAAAAAGGAAAAGGGGACGTGATCACTGTTAAAAGGGAATTTATCAGAGGTGAAAAGGGGCACTTACAATAAAGGAAAGATGTGCATTAGTTGAAAGAAAAGGGGCGCACTTATGAGAATGAAAAAGGGCACTTACTGAAATAAAGGAAAATGTGCATTAGTAAGTGGCTCTTATTTATATAAAAAAAGAGGCACATGTTAAAATTAACGGGGCACTTATAATTATCAGATATGAAAATTAGGAGTTATTATGAGAATTAAGGCCGGGTCATATGCACTTATAAAAATTAGGAAAAAGAGCATTTAATACTAGAAAGGAAAAGTGGCACGTGCAATTTTTAGAGGTGAAAAGGGACACTCATCAGAGATGAAAAGAGCACTTTCAGAAGGGTAAGGGGCACTTGTCAAAGTAAAAACATTTAATTCATGAAAGTAACATATAGAGTCTATTATGATCATTATACGGTCGCTAACTTCACGCAGGCGCGCGTAGTATGCTTTGCATACATGCTATGCATGCTATGCTGGATCGGACAATGCTGGAGTCGAGTATATAGTAGGAGTACCGTACGCGTACTACGTATACGTTATACGCGAGCTAGTCGAGTATAACTAGTAGTGATCACCGACCGCGACCTCGACCGACCCTGCATATATACCCTAACGAGACAGAATTTTCGGTCTAAGGTTGGTGAAGAATTAATATCCCAGTCTATCCATAGACAATGTACATGCATGACGCTGAGGTGGTGAAAAGCTAGCGTAGGTTGGTGAAGAATTAATATTCCAGTTTATCCATATAAATTAATATAGGCCTAGACAGCTACAGATTAGTACAGTAGTCTGTAGACTGTACTCTGTTAGTCTAGAGACTACATGACTGAGTCTAACTCCAGTCCATGCTCATGCTCCAGGGAGCCCCGACGCCGATGGCATGGCATCGGCGTCGGAGCTCCCTGGAGTTAGACTGCTCATGAGTCATGACGCTGAGCTGAGCCTGGCCTGGGGCTGATGTTGTGAAAAGTTGGCGTAGGGTGGCCAGTGGTAAACAATATTCAAGTTGATAAAAATTAGAACTAGATCTATGCATAGAAAATGTACGCTGACTCGCTGAGCTGAGCTGAGCTGAGAATTGAGATGCATGGTGAAGATCGAGGTGGTGAATTAAGAATTAATAATAATATTCCGTTTAAAACCATTTAGGGCCGGTCTATCCATAGAATTTAGAAAATGGACATGACGCTGAGATCATGAGATGCATGGTGAAAGTTAGCGTAGCCGTGCCCATACTGCCATACTATTCCATTGGCATAGGCGTAGCCGTAGGGTGGTGAATGATTAATAATATTCCTGTTTATCCATACAATTACAAAGTGTACACTAAATATTTTTTACTACCGGTACATTAAAGGTACTAGCAGAGTAGACCGAAAGCTTCAGTCTCTGATATCGACGGTTGTTCCGCTGAGATTGCATCTGGCTCCTCTGACCGCCTCTATACATAGACTGAAGTACGGCGTATGGGTTAGTGTGCGGAACGAATGGTTCGGTTCGGCCGGACCGCGATGAATGAGTTATGCAACGAGTTTTTCACTCTTTACGTCTTCATATATCCACTTTGGCTGCAATATTACACTGAATCTAAATAGCCATAATAAATAACGGAAATATATACTTTGACTTACGATAGCTTGCTCATTTAGATCCTATATTAATGATTAATCCGAGAAAGTCTTGTAGTCAACAAGATTTGTTGTCAGCCATCTTGGTTTAAGTTGATGAATATTCATTTTTTCTTTTCAACGTCCAATAGCTACGTATGAGTCAGCCCGGCTTGAGCCGGTGATGTTTGAATATTCATAAGCCCAATATCAAACACGTGCTCTGATTGGCCATTGGGCTTGTTTTGGTCGGTTGACCCGGAAATATATCGGGCGGGTCATGTCATAGATTACCAGTTCGAATGCATGAACGTACCGTTTCCTTGGTTCTGAGATAAAAATGGATAACTCATATACGTAAGTCCGTAAATTTCGCATTTTGAAATAGGTAATAAAACTTTGAGAACTGTACATAGGAGAAAAAATACATAGTATTTTTGTATCTGATTTATAAATCAGAAAATTAGATCTAAATAAAGAAAATCGTGGGAGAAAGTTTCGGGGTAAAAGTGTGTCACAATCGGCTCAATCTCTCCCCGTGATGCGAGCCGTATGGGGTACCGTCTGTGTATGGGGAATGTCAACAAATGTCAGTTTTAATTATTAAAGAATGACCCATACCAGACGGTTATTTCTGTCTACTAGCAGAGATGCCAAGTTCAAAGATCAGCTATGCGTGACATTTTGCGTGCAAGCGCGCGGGCGAGGGTATAGTGTACGTAAAGCGTATGGCGTATGTTTCGAAATCGCGCACGCGCCATGCGTGAGCATGCGTGATAGCGTTTTTCAGACCCTCGATGCGTGACAGTCACGCATAATGCGTGACACTTGGTAGCTCTGTACTAGGGTCTAGATCGTCATCTAGTCTATGTCCCATATGCAGGCCAAAAAAATGAAAAGGTTAAATTCCAACGGCATTTGAAAGATAATACTAATTTAGAACTTCCCTAAAAGAAAGGGGGGCTTGAAAATGTCTTTAAGTGGGAAAATAACAACTAGACTCTAGATCTATTAGTTGTCGAATCGACTTTGTGCTACATGTACAGTGTACCTGCTAATAAGTGCTAATAGTCTGATTTCAGACCATTGTACCGAATGGTCCATAGTCGTACATTTTGTGCTGCGCAAAGATTCAATCAGTTTAATTTTGGCCATTACAAGAAGTGGGTTATTGATGTAGACAAATGCTCATGTACCCTTTACAGTTCATTTTATATATGTTATTACCAAAGAAGAAAGAGCCAGTCAGTCACTCAATAGTGTCTGCCAGTGAAGTCTAGCAAGTAAACGGGTTTCCTTGCATAATTTGAATATTAGGACACTGCTAACGTTTTAATTTCACAGATAGGACATACAGGACGTATTCATAATTTCTGCAAATTTGTACAGAATTTGATGTTGGCTGCAAAAGGGACATACTCTTTAGTTGAATATCATGCACTTTAATATCAATTGTAAGACGCACCTAGCGACCCCCGGGAATGGTGCGTCATTGGTCCTATGTGAGTCGGATATCGGATTACCATGACGCACCCCGTGTCAACATTTTGACGGACTATTCAACTACATGACGGTACATGCGGTGACTTATGTGACGCATGTGGCAGCACGTATTGACACACATGGGTAAACTGACTGACAATGACGCACTACTTTCGTCATTGATATGACGGACCAAAGGTTGATTTGACGGTTCCTGTGTCAAAAATGTTTTGGTAAATGACCCAACCAATACGCACCATTCCCGGGGGTCGCTAGGTTCGTCTTACAATTGATAAGTGCATTATACAAATAATGAATGCTTATGAGTTCAATAGTGCGAATATTTTCATGAGTTGACAGATTTAACGTTCTATTCTAAGAGGCGTCAGCCGAGTTGAATAGAATTAACGTTAATCTTTCAACTCATGAAAATATTTGCACTATTGGACGAATAAAAAAAACATTCATTATTTGTTTTATACAACATCTTTCAACAAATTATGCTTTGCTCCTTATATTAAAGAAAATTAAAGTTGGAGTCAGGCCTTCTCGATTACATTCAGATTGCCTTCGCGTCAGATGCGCGCAGCTAATATAACAATGGGATACTCGCAGGGCAGAGAGGTACTCAGTCTGCATATAACCAAAAATGCACGCTCGTTGAATAGTACTACGGCGAATAGTACAAAAAATGCCGCTCGTGCAATAGTATATCTATTGAATATCATGTGACCAAGAATCCTCCAATCTAATGTCCAAGATTTACTTAGGTGTTGTATAAAAAAGGATATTAAGCTCTAAGCTCAATTTTAAGATTTTAGAGGATGAATATTCAGAAAGGTATTGCTTGACAAAGCAATGTTAAAACACAAAAGAGCCCCTCCCCCCCCAAAAAAAATAGAAAAGAAAAAGTACAATTTTTTAACAAGATGATGTCCATTTGTGCTCCAATTTTTTTCGATTTACACATCAGATTCCTCTATCCTTGGTTTTACAAAATATATTTAATTTGAATGATAACAAAATTGAATGGAGAGTGAGATTCAATTGTCCATATTCTTCAACATTTGCACACAGCCTTAAAAAAAGATATAGAACAAAATTCATCTTCATGGTTGCGGTCTTGCGGAGGGGCAAATAAGTGTTTGTGTAGCTTCTGCCCCACTTCCAAAGTATAATTCTTATGGTATGAAAATGTGGGAATTTAGATTATAGATTTTGTTCAATTTTGGTTTATTTTTGTTTTGTTCCATTTTAAAAATTTTTTACAGCTTGTCTGACCAGCTGCAGGAATGATGGCGACGCTACCAGGCTTGGCCTTCAACCTCCAATCAGTGGACCAGCCTCCTTGCCCCGGTTGCTCCTCATTTCTAATGGAACCCTACATCAGATGTGCAATATGTGGTCCTCCAAAAATTGATCTATGTCTCCAGGTATGTGTATGGCAGACATATTTACACTAAAGGCTCGTTCAGACATGACAGGGCAAAACCTCTGTGTGTTTTTTTCTTCACATTTCTTTATCTTTTTAATGAAAAAAGAGTTTAGTGATTATGCGCAAGTCCTTTGTTTTGTGCAGTTGCCATTCATTTGTTCACTTTCATAAAAAATGCTGCTGTTTTTTTTTTGGCGTTGTTTACCGCGCCATATCTGAACAGGCCTTTAAAGTCACTGGTGTCTTTTTTTTTTCTCGCAACAAAAATGGGTAAAAACTAAGGTTGATATTCATGAAAGATGTTGTATGCTAAATTTAGGAAGGCTTCAGTCTTCAGATAAAAGGTTGGGTTAGTCATATGCTTAGCAAGACACTAATTTACATTTGGCACTCTTGACCCGGGTGAGGTAAATGGGTACTAGTACTAGTGCACAAATAACGCACAGTAGTGAGTGCCTTCAGGGCTAAATAATGCACGATGTGCGAGAAGAGCCCCTGGATATACCGCACCGAGGTCCGAGTGCGGTATATCCAGGTGGCGAGTCGAGCACAGAGTTCATTATTTTGGCCTACAAATGCACAAGCAAACGTGCGTTGTTTGTTTTATACATGTATAACTTCCCCTGCTACTGAGCTGCCCCCAAAAAAAAGCCAATGGAATAAATAATTGAATTGTATAATTCTAACCTTCACCCTCACGCTTCGGTCTTGACCGTTGACTAAAATTAAAAAGTGATCCAAAAAGTTGCAAAGTCTATCCAATTTTATGCTATCCGAGCATCAGTGCGTGTACACTTCGCGCAAACTTTGACATGCCTGGTCATTGCCACTCGCATTGATGACCTCATTCTGAGTGCTGGGAATGTGCTATACCAAAGCACTGTACCTGCACTCCGGCGAGTGCAGGTACAGTACATTTGGATGCTATAGTGCAGTCCAGTGAATGTCACGTGACCCGATTTGAACCAATCACATTACAGAACATTCTTGGAAGTTGTATAATAAGAACTATGAACTTCCTTGAACTAAAGGGTAGGTTGAGGGTATAGGGTCAAAGTCTGCGGGCAGCTGGGATATGCATGTATTGTATGGTACAGTAGCCTCTAAGTTTACATGCACAAATGTCTTATCACACAGACTCTATGTTTTTACCTTTTTTTTCAGTGTTTCTCCAAAGGCTGGGAAGATGGTAAACATCAAAGCAACCATGATTATGAAATCATCGTGAGTAGAAATTGTGGATAGCTTTTGATAGCTTTTGACCCTTTCACTGATTTTCTGCTTCAAGTAGAGTTGATTTCCCTTGAAAGATTAATTAAATTTGAAAACACCACAAGTTTTTTTTTATCATTCATGAATTTGTATTTAATGAAACAATACAAGTGATGTGGGCACACATACATACATATAAATGTAATGATCAGAGTCAGATAATTATGTCAAAAAGGAATAGATTATGAAATCATCGTGAGTAGAATTTGCGGATAGCTTTTAATAGCTTTTGACCCTTTCACTGATTTTCTGCTTCCGGTAGAGTTGATTTCCTATGAAAGATTAATTCTACTTGAAAATTTGTATTTAATGAAACAATACAAGTGATGTGGGTACACATACATACATATAAATGTAATGATCACAGTCAGATAAATATATAAAAAAGGAATAGATAAAGAATGCAGAAGAAACTTATTTAACAATTTCAATTTATTGTTTAAGATTTGCCAAGGTAATTTGTATACATGTCTGTGTAATCATAGTGATTTTTAAAAATATATACCATTGTCTATTTATATAATACTGACTGGCCTTGAGGGGTATATAAGAAATATTGACCAAGCTAAGATCATATTGCCCCGAGTCGAAAGACGAGGGCAATATGATCTTAGCGCGGTCAATATTTCTTATATCCCCCGAAAGTAAAGCCAGTCAATATTTTTATTGTCATCCAAATCAGACATCTAGAGCAAATACAGAAATCCACCATGACAATCTCAAAGAACTGAACAAACTTTGTCAAACCAGCACTGTGCATCCAGTGCTTGACGAATTTGTGATACACTGCAAACAGTGTGCATTATTTTGGTGTGATTATTACGTCACAATAGAGTGCGCGCAAAGTGCGCAGGTTCTCGTACGCATAATAGATGCGCAATGAAAATGACAAAATACGGCGCGGTCAATATGAGACTATATTTTCACTAGTCTCTACACGCAATGTTTATACGAGCAGGGAGACCAAGGAAAATACAAAGAATATACCCTTCCGTTCACCACTGCTAATGAAAACTAGGGCAATACGGTTTAGTAAATGACCAGCTCAGATGTCTGATACGGGTGATAATATCAACTACCATTTTAACCATTTTTATATTGCATAGCTATAATGATAATGATATTGATAATAATACATGTACCGGTATGCCTATTTCTTCTCAGACTAATGGCTTCTCGTTGTTTGAACCAAACTGGACCGCCAAAGAAGAAAAGGCTTTACTCGAAGGAGTTTCAGATTATGGCTTAGGAAATTGGTAAGATCAAATTCCTTGTTTTCTTTAGTATTTATGGTCAAGATCAAGAAGTTTGTCCCAACAAAGAAATTGATGTTGGAAGCTTTTCACAGAAGATATGAAAGCTACAGACACTGGTAACGTTAATGCATATTGTCATTGCATATTGTGAGTCACTTTGATTAACAATGTACTCGAGAATAGGTGTGAAAGGTCACTTGATGTAGGTTTATTTGTTGTTGAGGTTTGACAGATATTATTATCAAGATTTGTAGTGTATCATGTGGGGTAGCCAGTTACCTATAGATCTCCATCAAACTGAAAGGCAACATCAAAAACACCAAACCAGGGAAAGTCGATCAAACTGCCCCACTCCAAAGCAAAAATTATTACTAACATCTTGACATTTCACTCTTTTAAAATATAGTATGCTATTCCAATGGTAATGATTTTATTTACTTGTATGCTATTGAAATGTATGATGTCATGTTCTATTAAAATGTATGATGTCATGACTTATTTATAGGTATGATGTGTCCAATCAAGTAGCTGGTAAGACCAGACAGGAGTGTGAACAGCACTATAACAAGGTCTACATAGATCATCCAAAGCCACCTCTCTTTGGTAAGCCTACCTATAGACAGATGTCTTCCTCTACCAAAGACCTATTCTAATGTTCCACTATGTTTTACCTATTTCTCCTTATACCATGTTCTCAGCATGCTGTGATCCAGGACAATAACCCCCATAAGTATGAAACCTGAACAACTACCTATATGAAGAACTACTGCCTGGGACCACCTCCCCCACTCCACCCCACCCACCCAAAACACTAACCCCCAATCCCAGGACACTAAACTCCCCAACCCAACAATTAACCTGGGGTAAAATTACTACCAGGAACCTTACCTACTTTAAATATGGGATATACCCTTAGAAAACTACCAAGGGAGTGGTAAGAATACGGGGTTGAAATGTGTGCTTTAAGAGCAAAATGTTTTTTGTTAATGCAGTGCTTGATGAAAGTTAATTTCCCAAATATGTAGGCAAACTTTGTTTAAAATGTGTGTGGTCATCTTTTATCTTTTATTGTCCCATTGTTATCTAAGACCAATTTTTAGCAGCTAGCCGCTAAGTTTATATCTATCTATATAGAACTTTGGTTAAAAATTAATGACTAAATTCATGTTATTGTGTCAAATAAGGATTTAATAAAGAATTGTTCCATTAACGCACTATCATTCATGTATCTTATTTTGATCAGCTCTTCCAATGCAAGCTGAGCTTACTAAGCGTACAAGTCTACCGTACAGAAGTAAGTGTCATTATTCCGTTATCCTAGCCTAGCGATCTTGTAACGGGTATCATACAATTCAAACTCTCTTAGTACTTTGGTAATGTTTTACCCAAAGAAGATTTGAAAACTTATTGATTACATGTGGAGTACTGGGTAAGGAAGGAAATGGGTGTTAAGTATTCTTCATTTTGAATTCATATGGTTTCATGTGAAATATGAAAGAAAATGGTTTACCTGAAAGCATATGGTTTCATGGTTTCATACGAATGAATATCCTGCTTGCTTTTGTCATACCTACCAACTACTACGATTTTGGCGTAATTACTACGATTTTTGGTTTTAAATTACGCCTTACGATTTTGTGTCACAAAATTACGATTTTCTGATTTTTTTTTGATTTTTTTTTTGATTTTTTTTTTTGGTTTTTTTTTTTTTTAAAGTAATACGACATGACATGGGCAGACATGACTACATACGTTGCGATACATGCGATGTGTTCTTGTTTCACGCGCACATTTACCATACAAACTTACGTGGATTACTACATATGGGACTGTTATGTCAAAACATACGAGTGATTTTTGTTTCGCCCGCGATTGCGTTCAGCACATAGATTTCGCAGTGGAGCAGCCATGATTTGCCCTCCCACACCCACCCCCCGCTCGGTCGCTTCGCTCCCTCACAGTCCTCGTAAAAAATGATTACTATTTTTAGTCTTCAAAGGTTGGCAGGTATATTTTGTATGAAAGTATATCTCATTTGAAACGTGTTGTCTTTGGTTGGTCAATAATGACAATATGGACAATACAGATTTTGAATAATAAGTCAACTATTAAATAATCACATTCCAAATCAAACTCTTGTGTGCTTTCAAGAGGTCTCATAAGCATTCCTGCACATACACGTACATGTACGCTGATGGTATTTACACTGGTGTTTACTTTGATCACTAAAATATATTACAAATACAAAACTCTTTGAACATTTCTGATAATTTTGGTGTGTGAGGATCTTCAAAAACCTGCAAATGACTTCACAGAAAGCTAGAGATCAGGTTATATACCAGCAAAAATTTCATCTATTGTGAGGTTAACTTTATAACATGATCATTCAAACAGAGGACTAATATGATCTACCCATTTTGCACTTCTGTCAGTGTGTGAGGATCCTCCTAGACCAGCCAGAGACTCACAGAAGGCTTCATCAGAGATGGCAGGTTATATGCCAGCTAGATCAGACTTCAATATGGTAAGTACTTGATGGGTGACAGGCATTTGCTCAATTCAAATTCAATTCAATTCAATTCAAATGATTTTATTTCCAAAAATCATGAAAAAATGCTCAAATAAAAATTAATATCAAATTACATTTACAATAAAACAGAGAAAATGAAACTTATTTTTGATTATACACTATGAAAAGTAATAAACGTGTTTTAGGATACAGGATATTTAATAAGCATGATATTTTTATAAATGAAGTTGAATTTTAAAGGAAATTGAGAAATCCACTAAAAAGCAGTGCCTTGTATTTGTGTGGATTACTCAAGAAAGAAAAAGAAAATGAATACATGCACTGCTCTGAATTACGAGCTTTCATATATGCATTAGAAGATACACAGTCGAGCAGTGCATGTGTGTCTATACTCCAACACCCACTCAAGCAACATTTGCTTCAGGCTTTATTGTGGTCAAAGATTTAGGGTTAGGGCTCGTGTTGCAATAGGGTTTTACATGTATGTGAAGTTTAGAGTTAGGTCAGGTCGAGGGTCAGGACCAAGGTTGAAATTAGATATTAAATTGATTTTAGAAATTGACTTTGGGATACTAAGTGATCGAGCGTGATGTCACCGACTCACTTGGTTTTGTCAGTTTTGTTGACCCCAGGATTTGGAGAGTCAGGAATATTATGGAGAAAATCCTACAGATAAAATTGTATTCGTTCAGTGTTAATTTTTTTATGAAAAGGAGAGAGTATTTTCTTAGAAATTACATTTTGGTGTATTTATTTCAAGATGAAAAAAGGTGAAATTCAAAAGTAAATTATATTGTTCAAATCGGGTTGAAGCCTCAGGCTAAAGTCTAGTTTAAGAAGTTAAGTTTGACTGAGGTCTATGTGCTATTTTATGATTATTCCATGGTATCTTTCATCCTCACTGTTACCTTTTTGTTTTGAGTTAAGTCATGGTAGTGATGATGAGCTGGAGACAGTCCATTAAGGCTTTTGATTTGACTTTATTAATCCCATAGGAATATGATAATTATGCTGAGCTAGACATCAAGGACATATATTTCCATAATGAGACAGATGAGCTTTTAGAAGGTAAGTGGAAAAATGTCCATGCATATGTATGTGCGTGGGTAAGGGTTTCAAACTTGAAGATATTGTATTTATGACTTTGTCATAGTGACATACCAAAGTAAGTCTCATCTAAATGAATGCTATCCTTAGTGCTTAATTTAATAGCAATATTTTCCATCAATTGATGTAATGTAGCCTTTCATGTAATTATGTAGTTATTCAAATCTTGGAACTCACTCACTGTATGCCCGCTCCCTCTTTCTCTCCACCCCCCTCTCTCTCTCTTTCTCTATATGTTTGTCTCTCTTTGTCTCTCTCTCTCTCTCTATCTATCTCTCTTTCTCTCTTGCTCGCTCTCTCTGTTTCTCTTTCTCTCTTGCTGTCTCTGTCTGTCTCTCTCTCTCTCTCTCTCTCTTTCTATTCTCTGCTTTTCTCTTCCTTCTTAAACTCATTTTTTTCCCCATATTTTATACAGAGCTGAAATTCACCACGGTGGATATCTACCATTCCAGACAGACAGAGAGATACAGGAGAAAGTTGTAAGTCATATTTGTTGCTTTTTTTGCTGTATTACCAGTAAGACGCGATATATGATTGTTTACAACAACAACATGACTGAAACTGACAGTTATTTCACTCAAAAGATGTTGTAGTGAGATACACAGTGAAATAACTTTCAGATTAAAGTGTTTCCAGAAACAGTTTTTACAATAATCTTTGTAGATATTATTGTAGCTGGAGTGGTAGTTTGCAAGCAAGATGGCGATAAGATTAAAACTCATTCCTGCAGAAGCTGCATTCCTTCTGTGTGATTAAAAAGATGATTAAGTAGGAATTTTTGTTTTCTTTTTCTTTTGGTCAGGGACGGTTTTATCAGGTCTCCTGTAGAATTTGGGGTCCTTAACTTAATTTTCACAGATTTCTGTCATCTGAATTTAGTAATAAATATAGATAGAAGTGTATTTAATTATAATAAAGTATATTCATGCTGTTTGACTCTCTTTTTTCTCCAGAATTGTCAGAAACCTGGGCCTAATCAACCTATTAAGAATTCAAAGTGAGTAGAAATGTTTCCAATACCGGTACCGGTGCATTTACCATTCAGCTATTTATTTATGCCATTATTTATTTCGATATATGATATAGAGTTCAACCAATAATAGGCCTTGCAATCACTACAAAGTTGTATGTAGTATAGTTTTTAATTTTAGAGCTAAATCTATTTACCAGATGGCTTTACAATTTTACAGTATTTGAGATTCACTCAAATTTGTATTGCATGACACATACATGTATGGCATGAATATGAAATTGCTTGAGTTTAAGAGATATGTCATTTCAATTCGATTCACTTAAATGTTAGAATATGGCTGAGCAGTTTAATAGACAGTTCTTTTTCATATCCACTCTATTTTGATGTGTTTGCTAAATAATAATAATACCGGTAATGATATGGACATTTCTTTAATAGCGCAGCTACATATGAATATAATCTACTATGTTTGATACAAAGTATCACATTATTACCTTGGCTGTAGCTGAGCCCCTATTATGAGGTGCTGAAGCATTCAAGGAATTCCTTCCTACCGGGTACCCATTTACTTCACCTGGGTGGAGAGTTGCAAATGTAGATTAATGTCTTACCAAAGGGTGGTAGTGCCGCGGTTGGACTCACACTGTGAACCATGTAATCGACAGTCCAGTGACGTATCCACTAGACCACGACAGTCTCCTATCTCTTATGTGCATAGTTTCAATCGCAAATAAGTTGCAATTAATATCAACTCTTTATAAGACGGGGCACAGTTTAGACACTTCCTTTCATATCATCTCTAGTTTGATCTGTTTGCTAAATGTATTGTGTACTTGTTGATTGTGATTACAGTGGTGGAGAGAACACACAGCCAGGCAATCCGTGACATGGTGGACAAGATGCACAGACTGTGTCGTCTTCACACGCCAGTCGCCCATGACAAATTCATTGAAGGGCTCATATGTGAGTATATATATATAGTTATTGTGTGTGTGTAATTGGGTTTTTACAGACGTGTAACAATTTGATATGCTTATCTATGTCTGGGGACCGGCCTTTAACGTCGCCATCGGAAAGACGTTACTCAGTTACAAGCCGGGGTTTGCCTGAGCCAGTTTGTAGGCGAAGACAGAGAGCTGACCAAGTGAACCTATCACGAGACCAACTCACATCTCCCTCATTATGACGATGGTGGCTTCATATAGCGCTCATATAGCGCTCATGTCCGTCATGGTGCTCCAACATTATTACCCCAGGCATAGCTGGCGGCCAAATATTTAGCGCTCTGGTATCCATTTACACCTGGGTGGAGAGTGGCAAATTTGGAATAATGTCTTGGCCAAGGACATTAGTGCTGGGTTAATTGGGATTCGAACCCTCAACTTTTGAATTGAGAATGGTGGGTGAACCACTATACCACGACACCTTCACACATGAAATGTGTAATATCCATGTTGAAAGGAATACTTAAGATTACGCCAGTATCATTCTCAGCTTTTTGTTTTACTTAGTTTTTGCAGTTGTAGGTTTAACAAGCCAGATTTCCAGATTTTTTTTCCTGATTTTTTCCTGATTTTTTATTTTATTTTGTTTTTTGTTTTTTAATCATTATTTTTGTTTTCTCTCCAAAAATGGATAGTCCCTGAGATGAGTGAGATCAATGTAAATCTGATTTAAAATTAGGGGGTTAGGTGCTGTTTTTTCATGACTTGCTTAAACGCCTCACACAAGTGCTCAGATTTCTAAAACCTTTTTTTTTAAACTCTCACTATCACCCCTGGTTTAAAGATGAGCTACATGTATTTACATTTATGAGATACATGTATACAACTTCACTTTCGGTCATTTGCACATGAGAGATAAAGAAAGGGTTATCACAGAAGATGCGACAGAACATTTATGGATGTTATGAAAGAAATTTCACTTGACTCAGATCCAGAAGTCAATATGATAATATATCCATGCTGCATGTCCATGTGAAAAGGAAAAAAACCCACAATGTATTGAGTAGATACTAGATATAATATAAGTAAACTTATCAAGGATACTGTTGTATGTATTTTTGCACTTTCCTATACAAGTATACCAAATGATTTGATCTCTATAGATTCAATGCATTGAGCATGTTCTGAATGGGTGTGCTGTAGCAGGACCCCCATGTCCCCTCACTGGTTTTGACAACCCCCTACTGGTGTCATATTTAAACAATTGTCGGTTTTAAAGCCTGTCTGCACTAGTTTGGCCACAAAGGATTAGACCTCCCAGCATGGTCACTGACAGGTGGTTATCTCATCAACTCAGCTCTCAATTAACATAAGAAAAAGAGGATCATGGGGGATCAACGGGCACCGCTTAGGCATTGTTTTCTATATAGAGGGAGCAAGTAGCTACAAGTAGTGTAGTGGAGCTTTAAATAGCTATGGTTGATATACAAAATAATGATAATACAGTGGTTTTATTGAGTTCCCTTGAGTTTTACTGTTATTGATATTATCACTGTATTTTCTGTATGAATTTCAGATGAACAGGATCTGAAGACTGAAATCAAGAAGCTACAGGAATACAGAAGGAATGGTATCAAGACATTTGTAGGTAAGAACTGAATTGTTAAAACTATGCTACGTAACTCTTTCATTTCAGTCATTGGGATGTTATGATATGTGCAAGCATATTTTTTCCTTGAACATGTACTTCAGTTGTGATCAAAACAAAAATTCGCGTATACCTACCCTCTTTGAATATCACCCCCCCCCCCCACCTTGAAAACCAGTACCCTAAGGAAACAAACCCCACAGGATGACATAATGCATCCCCCCCTCTTGAAAACTACCCATTATGACAACTTCCCCCTTGGACAGTACCCCTTCCCTCCCCACTGAAAACTTCTACTTAGAAAAATTTACCACCAAGGACAACTCCATCCCGCCTGAACTCCCCCTGAAAATCACCCTTTCATTTTATACCTGTGAAATAAATTTTTCAATGTGTTAGTTGTTCAGGGAATACTTATCCTCGTGATTCTCGTGAGGGGTATGGGGGAGGGGGGATGATTCAAATTTGAATAGTTTGAATAGGTATCAGTCAAGTTCCAAATACAGTGTTGAGAAGTATACAACATGCAGCTTCATTTATCACAGTATGGCATTATTTTTTCAATTTTGTTTCCTGATTTTATATTTAAGTACTAAAATTCTCTTAAAATATTACAATGAAATGTAATGGTAGTCACTATCATTTTGATCAGGTGCTGATGTTTACAACCGATTGAAGTGTAGAAGAGAACAGATGAAGGATCGGAAGAACCTACTGGGTGAAGTCGTAGCCATCACAAGGGATCCTAACGCATGTGAGCAATGGCTCAAAAGACAAGCTCTTCTGTAAGTATCTGTGGTGTACATTGCTGAGAGGCACACCTATAGTTGTCTAGATTTATTGAAATTTCCATTCTATCTGTGATATTCATGATTTTTGGTTTCATATGAAAGAAATATTTCATATTTTTCATCCATGAGACGTACCACCTCATTGTTTAAAGCAGCCGCATTTTGTAATTGATGACATATTTTCCAGGTCACTCACAAACACTAGGTTATTTCTTTACCATGTCATGTAGTTTTCCTGTGGTGTGTCTTGATTATGAATGTCTGGCATTCAAGCCTTGGGAGTAGAGACAAAGTTGCCTAACTTTGGAAGAATATTCGGAATTCAAATGTAAAGTAAGGTACCCTAAAGCCATTTTTGCATTATAAGGCTTAGAGCTGATTGCTATGTATTGACCTTCTGGCTATACAGTAAATTGAAAGTGATGAGACCTTTGTATACAGTTTATGACATGATGTATATCCATGTACATCTAATCCCAGTTCGTTAGGGGTCTTTTAATTTTCATATAAGGTATGCATAATTCATGATCGTGATATTAATTAATTCTCAATGTTTGTCATTATCTTGATTCACAGTGATACTGGTCACAAGGAATTGCCTCCAGTTGTGGCAGGCACAGGTAAAAAAATGAGTTGATTTTTTTTTTATATGAATATTTTTTAATATGTTTATGTAAATTCATGTTGTGAAATTATTAGGAAAATATATCAAAAGGAACTTTAAGTGGTCTTGAGTTGGAAAAGTGAAGAAGAAAAAAGCACAGCATCTAGGAAAATTCGTGTATTAGGAACCACAGGTGAATGGTCATAGGTGTCTACTTTGAATGAATTGGAGAGAAAATATGAAAAAGTTGAGTAGAGTACGATTATAGGTAAGAACATTTACTATAGGTTGATCAGACTATCCACAAAATTCCTTGTCCTGTCAATGCTCTTAACACTGCACAAGTATGTATAGTTTTTAAAGGGATCCGGTAACTTTGTCTCAGATTCTGAAACAAAATTCTGGATTTAGCTCATGATGCAATGATAATCATAAACCTTTAGGTCAGTCAGGAACCCCATGACTTTTACAAGCTGATCGCCTGTCTGATTATCAAGATATTTATGATTGGAATTACAAATTTTGAAAACCGTTCGCCTGATGGTTTTCATAACACTATAGTCTATTAGGAAAACGAGTATGGTAAAACCGGTCAATCAAAGATTTTTACTTTTTGAGGCACTTCTTGATCATTTTGAAGCGCAATTTTTTTAGGGCTTCATTATTACACCATATCACAGACACTAATAACATGTAGGGCCGTGTATCTCAGATTTAACACTGTTAAACGATCCCTTTAAGCAAAGTTATTCCACATTTTAGTGAATGAGAAAAGCCTATGTATATTGTGTGTCAGTAGTCAACAATAGGTTAATGATTTTTTTGATATTTTCTCTTGAAATGCAATGTCATTTTATATCAGAAGTTAAGATTGATTTTTTGTATTTGATGATCTCTTTAATTTATATTCCATCATCCTTTAAACTGAATTTTTTTTAAAGGATAGAGATAAATGACAGTATACTGGACTGTGTATCATGTTTTTCTCAAATTAACATGCTATTGTTGTTTTGTGGCTTCCTAACTCTAACTTGCTTAAAGGTAATCTAACTTATTTTGTTGTTAACTATTTTTTTAATTCCAGCTCGCAAGCAGACGCCACCTCTAGATCTGACTGGTTTTGTTGGGTACGACAAGCTAACAGAGAATGAAAAGGAGGTAATAAAGAGACTTATTGATTTGTGTACTATGTTCTTATCCAAACCCAACGGCCCTTATTTAACTAATTTAGTTCAACCCAACCCGGGGTCTGAGATCACAGTTAACAAAAGGAAAACTTAAAACCTCAGACTAACTTCCTTTGTTAGACCAGACTTTGGACAAAAGCTTAAACCCAGCTTCAGGTTAAAATTTTTGTAGGATATTGAAGCTGTATTGTAATTTATTATTTTTATTTATTTATTTTTAAATTGGGGTGCTTGAGTTGCAAATTCATCATACTTCATCCATGTCATTTGGTATTCAATAGAATAGCATACATTTATGAGGGGAAAGTGGATTACTTGATATGATTAAAGCTTACTAGAAGTTGATCAAGTATTTGTACATTTTGATTTTCACAGCTTTGTGCTACATTGAGGATCATCCCGGAAGCATACTTTGAATACAAACAGACTTTCCTCAGTGAAGCTCAGAAACTGGGTTTCCTCAAACTGAAACAAGCTAGGAATCTTATCAGGATCGATGTCAACAAGACAAGAAAACTGTACGACTTCTTTGTGAGAGAAAAACTTATCAAAACATCATGAAGAGAGATTCTAAAAAGGGTGAACTGATGTTTCCTCCAAATGGATCAAGCCAGAAATCATCAGGGTATACCTTAACAAGACTAGGAACTACATGACTACTTCATCAGAGACACAATCATCAAAACATTTTGAGCCTGAGGAGTCACCGAAAAAATCTGAAGTGTAGATTCCTCAAACTGAAACAAGCTAGGAATCTTATCAGGGTAGATGTCAACAAGACTAGAAAATGCAGTGTCTTCTTTGTCAGTAAGAAACTCATCAAAACATCCACAAGACAAAGGAGAGACACAGAAATGGAACAGGTGTATCCTGTAGATTCCTTGGACTGAAGCAAGCTAGTAACCATATCAGGGTAGATGTAAACAAGACTAGGAAACAAGACGTCTTCTTTGTCAGAGACTCATCAAATCGGGAGAAATGGAAAGAAATTTAACAGATCTAGACTCTCAAGTCCTGCTAGATTGCATGGTTTCCCGTTGCCTGATCTACAATGATGCTTAATGATACTCTGAATGGCATTATCAAGAAAGCCATGCAGATAATCTTTGGGCATTATGACATTCCAAAAGCTAGAGAACATGCATGCATATCCCCTTTTTTTTGGGGGGGGGGGGTTAATCTACAGTAAATCAGTTTCATAAAGCCTTCTGTACCCATCCATTGTCAAGCAATTAAACCCTTCAGTGGCTAGCTGTAATAAATGCGTCGTCATGCATTGTACAAAATTCTACTTTCTGGTAATCTTCAAAGGGCTGTGCAGCCTATCACAAAGATGAACTGAAGATTGCAAAAGCGATATGAGGAAGACAATTAAAATTTATACCACGATTATGTAATTCCTGTCTTGTCCCAAGCAGAGTTTGTATTTAATACCCCAGTCTCACACTCCCAAAACTGACCAATTATCGGCCTTTCTGGGTAATGTAGTGCTATGTTCGGTCTGTTGACGGTCTGGTGATGTTTCATTAGAATGATAGAATTAATTTTCCTGTCATTTCTAATCTGAGTTCATAACTACATAGTGTATATGCTTCTGTAGGCATACCTATTTATTAGAAGAAAAATAAAGACAGAGAATACATGTACGTTATTCTACAACACTGATTCCTTTCTTTTCATTTGTGTTTTGAGAAGTACTGAATTGAACGAATTTGTTGATGCAAAAATGGCCGTCGCTAAAGGTTCATGATGACTAAGTTTCTAGTTTTAGACTATTTAGCATCCAGCATACAAACCATCGATCATACACAAGTATGCTCAAAGACGCTGACAAGCTATTCAAGAAAGAAGTGCACAAAAATGAGCTACTATATGTACTACTAATTTTATTGTAAAATCATGTCATCATTGTGGCAACAATCATTGATATTAGATATAACATTCAATCACTGCACAACCATTCAGACTTTATCGATTTCGACAATGAAATTGATAAAAATACACCGATGTCTTCTAATTTATATTCTTATTTAGTAAAACAATTACTCTATAATTTCATAATTTCAGTATCAAATACATTTTATGCCATGATTGTAATACAAAATAATGCAAGACCAACAAAACATTAAGGAACTCTTGCCATAGTCATATACATATTTGATAGTCATCACAGAATTTCCATCAAGTTTGAGCACAAAAGGAGGCAAACTTGGATATGTTTTATTGTAATAAGATGGATATGACAAGTTAAAGCAAATGGCCGAATACATATTGTACCATGAGATCAAATAGTGTACAAGTTTCTCTTCTGCCAGTGTAACTATAATTGCATTCATAAATTTTGAAATTCAGCCATTGCGTTTGTATTTATCACCATGGTAAATGTTTCAACAAAATAACAATAGAAATGTTTGTGTACTAAGTCAGTATTCTATCATGATGCTATTGGACAACAATTCAAGCAACTTAAAGAAAAGTTCGAGTTCTGGAAAAGGTGAACAAAAATAATTTGGTGAAAACTTTTTATTCTTTGACAGAAGAATATCATAGTAGTAATATCCCCTGAAAAGGACAACTAGTCATATGCTCTGATATTTGAAAAATGATGAGAAATAGCTTAAAAGTTTAGACTAAACGTGTGTGTGTAGTCCCTCATACCAATTTCTGTGTGCAGTGCTGTTCACTGTCTGTGATGTTCAGCAAGACTGTCAATTTCTTATCATTTTGATGATTTAAAACGCCCAAAATACACAATCATTTTATGTACAACCTAATCAACCTTATTTCTCAATGATTTCTTTCCCATGGAACAGCTTGACCAGAACTCAACTTCATTTTTAATCTTGTATACCAATATAGTAGGTCACCTTGAAATCATTACTTATTTATTAAGTCTCTTTGTTTCTTCTCCAGGGTGGCTTCATCAGTGATTGTGACACTGTTTTACAAGAAGGCCTTGGTCATGTATGTACATGTTACTTCACACAGCATCTTAGAGAGTATATTTGCGGTACAACCATATGGATAGTCCTATTAGAAGGACTGTTTGTATTATTTCTTGTTGATTTAGAAGTCCTGAAAAGGAATGAGAATCATTAGAGATATAGAATAGTGAATATAAACCATACAGAATACCAACCCAAACAAACCCTTCACATAAATGAAAATGAAATACAGACAGAAATGAACACTCACACTAGGAAAATAACATACAATTCTCTATTTACAGGTATGCTTGTGGCAAATGGAATACAAATTAGTCTAATACAAATATACTCTGTCTTGAGAGGTTCTGATTGAAACTATGGGCAAGAGGGGACTCCAATAGTAGTATTGGAGTCGCGAGGAACCATAGTTTTAATCCAGAGACTTGAATAAAGGCAGTATATATTTGTTTTATATACTTCATGCATAAATTAATTCATAGGATGTCAACAGAATGTCGTATTCTCATACTCAACGTCGAAGTTCAATTTACTTTAATACTTTACGCACTGCGACATGAGTACTGCAGTGTTACTTTTTGCTACCCGTAAATAATACTTTTTGCAAAATAGTGTGTTTATTTTTTATCATGCGACACACTTTTAACCAATCAATGAACAAGAAGATATGAATGACGTATATAATAGTACTTAGGCGTGGATGTGTTGTGTGGTATAGTGCTTTATTCATTCAACTCTCAATCCAAGGATTGAGGGTCCAAATCCCAGACTGGCATTAGCGTCCTTTGGCAAGGCATTAATCCATATTTGGCATGCACTCTCCCCAACCCAGGTGTAAACTGGTGCCTAGCAATGGCTGAGGTAGAAATAACTGCAGAACCCTCGGGAAGAACAGCATTGATGCTGAATGAGGCTTCTCTGGGTGAACACAATTATGATTATTATGGAAGCACTATGGAAATGACATAATTTTATATACAACTATTACTTCTTAGTTTAGGTGTGAAAATACAAGGCATCCTTAGTTGAGTACTAATATGGATACGGTACACATACTCCCCCCTCCCATTTTACTGCAGTCCCCAAAATGTTTGAGTGTTTTACACATTTGCCAAATATTTGCCCTGGACGCTCCGAACAAAAGTGTTCAAATCTGCTTTGATGAACGCACAAATGTAACTATAGAGTTTTGTTGTTGATTTGGTTTCTTTTTTTTGGAGTGGACTATATATATTCTACTATGTGAGACCATCTTAAATTTGAATAACATGACAATATAACACGATAAATTTCCTTTTAAAGGATGCTTAACCATTACCATTTTAAAAATATGAATAAGAGCGCTTCTGGCACAAACAAATAAACTACAAATCATTACCCGCATCGTACTTATCAATTCCATGAAATGGAGAGAAGAAAAAAAATATTACATATGGCAAAGGTTTAACCATCGATGAGAGATTAAGAGACAGAATAGAGATTTCTAATTCTGAACAGTGTTGACCAAGAGGTGGCGCCCTCCATCTATGGTGATGGTTTCTCCTGTGGTGAAGGACGAGTCGCTGGATGCCAGGAATGCCATCATCCGGGATACCTCATCCACTGTACCAGTCCTACGCATGGCGTGAGTCGTCTTAGAATGCTCCAGGAACTATGGACATTGAGATAAAACAAAATAAAGTGAATTAATGTCTTCTGGTACGATTCTGAAAACTATGTTAATTTTTATTTTAGCAAAAGATGTTAATTGTCATAACAGATCTTGATTAGGAGAAATTATTATTTAATATCTGCACACCACTTACTGTATACTTATGCCTACAGATTAGAGAGGTATCTGAGCAAGCCCCAATGTTAATTCCTTGCAGATTTAATTTGTTATAATAATAATATTAATATATGAGATTTGTGAGGCGCCAAATCCACTTGAAATCAAATGGTCAAGGTGCACTTGTCAAACTTAAACAACAACAAAAAATAGATCACATAAAAGCATCTGCATTCTAAACAAAGTAACAGAAGTAACAATGAAAAAACAATTACGCCGAATTCAACATATACATTTTAATTAATGACAATTATTACATACTATTCACTAACATATTAAACAGATCACATAGATTTTAGAATACAAGCCCAGATGGAAGCAAGAAAATACACCAACATGAATGTAGTTTAGTGGGGTGATCACAAAACCACTCCAAATTAAAGGTTGATTCTGTTTTTAAACGATATGACATTTCTACACTCATTTCCAGATTACTCGCTATACAAATAGTTGGGGTTTTTTTAAATCACAAAGTGATGTAAGAAATAGACACAAATTATAAAGGTTACATCATGTGATTTTAATTCTAAAGTGAAATAAATTGAGGACATAAATTGCCATCTTTGTGGTTGACAGAGATTTAACAATTGTTGACAAGTAATGAGCTTTTACTAACCTGTTGGTAGTGCTCATCGGACATTCCTCCTCGCTTATGGATCTGAGTTTGGATAACACCAGGGCTATGAGGAAACAAAAAACAATTTGTATTTCATCAAGTGTGAAGGTGAGAAAATGTTAAATATTTATAATGTTGACAACAGACTCTTTATTTGAATCTGTGGAATTTCCTTCCCCAAATGAATGATTGTTTCCTTCAACATATCTATTTCACAATCATTCTAATGATATATAGCTCAGAGCAAATTTTGGATCATCATATACGCAGGAAGACCGACAAATAAATTTGATGACTGGATATATAAATTACATGATAGATAATACTCATTCTTTGTTTTTAGCTCGACACAAGTACATGCCACTGAAGATAAAACAGGTAAGTAAGTACATAAGTACCATACATAGGAAAATCATAAGAAATTAAATAGATATGGAAAGAGAGAGAGAGAGGAGAGAGAGACACACACAGACAGACAGACAAACACACATAAAGAGAGGCAGAGATAGAGAGAGAGAGAGAGAGAGAGAGGAGGAGGGGGGATCAAAAACTCACTTCACTGCATTGACTCTTACTCCATGAGGTGCCAATTCTGTTAAATATAAATAAAACACAAAATACAGCATCAGTTAATGATAACAAGAATAATCCACTCTTAACTAGCGCCTAGTCATTACGATAACATCTCTATGCACTTCCACAGGAGTAAAAGGACTTTGGATATTACTACCCTGGTTAATAGCTCTAGCAACCATAGGCAAATGAAAGTAAAGGTTTTTGAACTCTCTTTATCAAAATCTTGTTATTTGTGATAGAAGTGATTTTCATGAATGAAATGAGTACTAAACTTTGGGACTGCAAGTTTCAAAGTGTACGGATCACCTGAAAAAATAACTTGTGCATAGCTAGAGAGTATAAAATCAGCCTTTAAAAATTACCTGACATTCTACAGGTAAACAATTGAGGAGTATGAAGAGAATGAAGGATACCCTGTCTGTGAAATGGGCGCAATTAATAATAATTTTGGTTTTACAGTTTACTTCATAATCATTTGATATTAAATAAAAGTATAACACCACAAAACAACAAATTTACCTTCAGCAACACATCTCGTCATGTGGTCCAATGCTGTCTTAGACATACAGTATGTCAATATTCCACGCATCTTTGTTGATAAAGATAGAGAGATGGAGAGTCAGAGTGTGGGAGAGGAAGAGAGAGTGGGAGAGGAACGATGGAGAGAAGAAGGGAAAGAGAGGAAGAGAGGAAGGGAAGGAGGGAGAGGGATCGAAAGATAGACAGGGGGCAGAAGAAAAACAATAGACGGAGGGAGGGAGAGATAGAGAGAGAGAAAAAGAGAAAGGGGATGTGAATAGTTAATACAATTAGAGACTTTCTCTTACTAAGGCAGATATCAACAATCGTCAGTTTCTTTAAAATGTTTTGATATGGTTAACAATTAAGAACTACCAGTATGATTTTTTTCATAACTTGAAAAACAAAATGCAATAAATGGACTGCTAAATGAAAGACATGTTCCACTCTGAAGCTATAAACACTTTCAAACCAGAACGTCAATGACGTAGCGCTCATCCGCATCTCGCAACAACAAATATCGTAAATTTTATGTGGTACACTTTTAAACTGGTCAAAAAATAAAAATTTGATGCCCTGGAAGGGACATAATTTCATTTAGCTGTACAAGATTAAATAGAAACTAAAGGAAATGGAATGAAAATTGGTTGAAAAATATATAGTTTTATGACAAGGAGGACTCGAACTTAGTAAGAGATAAATGTAAACATACTCACCTTTTATTATGATAAGAAAAGGACAGAGGTATAAATAGTCAGTAAATTGTCAACAAAAAAATATGGCAAAATAACAATTTTGTAAGGGACAAAAACTAGTTATTGTGAAAAAATTGTTAAAATATTTAAACAAATTGAAGAATTAGGAGGTAACAAGAGAATGAAAACAATGCATGCATAATACTGATGAATTAAAACAAAATTAAATATTATGATCTTTCAGCCATTTTGCACTCAGGTGTGTTGGATGTTGTGCTTGCCTTGAGTGCAAGATGTTGCCAACCTCCGCAACTTGGAGGCAGATCACACATCCTATTATTCACAAGAATTGTATCCAAAGCTCATTGTGAAATATCTGCCATAGAATGTAACATCCCATACAATTTGAGAAGGGCTATTTGATGAAATGCTACTCCCTTTGAGAGAAAACAATAAGAGAACAGAGTTTTTTGAAGGAGTTAGTGAGTAAAAATCTTTTATGGCAAATTGGAGTAGCATTTTGTTTTCAGCAAAGTGCAACTTTAATTTTCAACCTCTCTTTTCTCCTCTTTTTAATCCACAAATCAGGTGTTTTCTGTGAGGGATCAAATTTGCAAATAATCATCCTAATATTTTGCACAAAACTTTAAAAATGAAATGAAGGAGAAGAAGCATTTTTGTTATTTTTGGAATAAATTTGAATAAATTACCATAATTAATCAATGGAGCAAAATCTCACAATTCTGTGTAGAATTTTAGTAAACCAAATTTAGCTCTACCAGATAAAGCAAACCAAATCAAAATCGGTCAAGAAATGAGGGAGAAGAAGCAATTTTTGTTTTTTTCTGGAATAAATTTTGCATAAATTACCATAATTAATTAATGGAGAAAAATTTCAAAATTCTGTGTAGAGGTATAGTGTACCAAAGTTAGCTCTATGATATAAAGCAAATCTAATCAAAGTCGGTCACAATATGAAGGAGAAGAAGCATTTTTTGTGCTTTTTTAAATGATTTTTGGAATAAATTTGCATAAAGTACCATAAATAATCAATGGAGCAAAATCTCCAAATTCTGTGTAGAAGTTTAGTGTTCCAAATTTAGCTCTACCAGATAAGACAAACCAAATCAAAATCGGTCAAGAAATGAGGGAGAAGAAGCAATTTTTGTTATTTTTGGAATAAATTTGCATAAATTACCATAATTAATTAATGGGGAACAATTTTAAAATTCTGTGTAGAAGTTTAGTGTACCAAAGTTAGCTCTACCAGAAAAAGCAAACCATGTCAAAATCGGTTGAGAAATGAAGGAGAAGAAGCATTTTTGTGATTTCGAATAAATTTGCATAAATTAGCATAGATAATTAATTTCACGATTCTGTGTAGAAGTTTTAAATCCCCCTCCTAGCCCTATCATATGAAACAATCAGAATCAAAATCGGTTGAAAAATAACGAAGAAGAAGCATTTTGAAAACTGTGGACAGACGGAAGGACGGACGGACGGATCAGATTTTTTATGTAAACTGGCAAAGGTGAATTAAACTGTAATTAAAAAAAAAACAATAAAACATTGTACTTTACTTCCATGCTTTCATAGCTCAGAAAACTTTCTTTCACAATGTTTCAAAAATGTTATTAATTCAAAGTCATGTGTACAACCTTATTGCAACACACTGTATGCACATCAAGAGAAATGATAGATAAAAGTAATATATTGCATTAAATATTGATAGACTTACAGCTCTGACACCAGTCACACTGGATACATTCACAATAGTGCCTGTAAACATACAAACAAAGGAAATTCACAGATATGAATAATACTGAAAAACAATAATGGGTCCGATTTCAATATCTTTAATTGCCAGCATTGTTGTTGTTGTTGTTGTTTGAATTTGTGGCGTTCAGTCACAATTAACTATTTACGCCTATTCTGATTTTTTTTTTTTTTATAATACTTGTCATGTTAGTCGAGTCGTTCTATAGTTTTGACCTAGGTTGTACTGTTTAAACACGCGGAGAAATTGATAAGCACTTTTTTTTTTTTTTTTCCTCTTTCTTCACACTAAACAAAAACAAGAATAAAATGAACAGAAGCATGCATTGGACGTGTAGGCGGATAGACAGTGACTTGCCTTATAATTATGTTAACAATTACGTAGTACTCTCCTAATTGTATCAGAAGAGAAAAATAAACCAGGGAAAAGGCGCTCATATATATATATATGTATATACACCTATATACATGTACACGTTTAACGATTGAATATGCCCACCGGTACATACCTACCCATACTAGATCTGTTTATACCATAGAGCCTTATAATTTATATTTATGTATATCGTTTTCCTTACTTAGTTGTCATGTAGACCCGCTATATACACCATTACGCATGTACTATATCTACTTATTCCCAGGACACACATATATTATATTTATTTATCGTGTTTAGGCCTACTATGTACTAACGGTTTGTTTTATTTCTACTATTTTATATATAAGCGCATTAAAATGATAGGTGAAAAAGAGCACATCAGAAGGTATGTAGTGCTATCTTTTATATTATTGTGTGCTTGTCTAGTAAACCAGACGACGGCGAGCCTGCCGGACCGGGTTACTCCCGCCAAGATCCAAAGGCCTCTCCAGGGCCTGCTTAATCTCGCGGGAGCCGCGAAGAGGAAGACCGCCGCACCCTGTGTAGGCATTGAGCCTCACACTGAGCGACGACGGGGTTTCTCAACCGTTGACCGGCGGGTTGCGCTTGCCAACCACCTCCGGCCCGCCACCAGGCCGCCGTGCCCGTTTCCTAGAGCAAGTGAGGCAGTAGATTGGGGTGAGGTAAATTATATTTGGGGTAATTTGATAATATCTAAAAACATTAATAAGGATAAAAAATATTTTCTTTTGATTATTTTGAAACATTATTTCGGCTAGATGGCACATCGCGGTCCACCAGCCCCCTAGTTGTGCACCAGCATTTCTTTTTCTTTTCTTTTTTGTAGGGGCATCATTTGTTTCTGTGCTGTTGAGCTCAAGCAAGGGATAGTGTCTGTCTTTCTTTCTTTGTTTCTTTGTTTCTGCTCCTATCAAAGCATTTAAATGAAAATTTCTGACATTCGGATTACTTTTACCCAAAAGATTGATTTGATACATGTCTGATGTGAGTTATTTTGTAATTCCCGAGACATCCTCAGCTCATTTCGATCTGTACACCACACACTAATTAAATTAACTGCTATACAGTGGATGTTCATGGACTTGAGTCTGAATGGACCTTCATAGCAGAAAGAGTTTGATACTCACCTTTGGTTTTGATTAAGTGTGGTGTCAGGAGTTGGGTGAGCTGAAGGGGTGCTCTTACATTCACTGCAAACGTCTTATCGAAATTATCTAAAAGAACAGTCTCGATCGTATCTGGGATAATGATTCCTGCATTGTTAACCTGCAAATGCACAAAGGAGACAAATCATAGATATTCATGTGGAATATAATCATCAGACTCATGCAGGCCGAAGTCTGATGTTCCATATACATTTTAGGATAGACATTTAAAAAGATATTCTTCATTGAAAGAACATGCTTCTGCTCGTTTGAATGTTTACCAGGACATGTGTTAGACTAATGGTCTCAAGAGATCAGTAGGAGAAATTACAGGTTTCCAAAAAGTGTTTCACAAATGTTGCGCTACTTTATGCAAGAGCACTGTCCATTGTATTAGAGGGGTATGACAAGGGAACCATATGCTTTATATTCAGCACTAATATATACTGTACCTGCAGATTTTCCACATTAGAAATTAGCAATACGGTATTTCCAGGCAAAATCAGGAATACTAAGTATTCACTTTCTATACATGTGTTTATATGGATTTACAAAAAGTTTTTCTGATAAAGAAATTAATTTAGGGCTCATAGCATAAGTTTAAAGTTGAAAACAAAAGTGGTTGGCAGCTACCCTCATCAGAATAAAATATGCAGTACATCTTCAAACTTTTTTATTTGTGTTTTTTTTTTCAGAAGGAAAGTTACTGTACACCATGATATGAGGTGATAATGAAGTAATAGTTGACTTGACTTAACAGCGATTCTTACCAGTACATCAACTTGGTTGAATTTCTGGATTGTTTGTTCTGCAGTTTTCTTCACATCAGCTTCCATTTCCAAGCTAGCTTGGATCATTAGAATCTTGGAAAATATTGGAAAAGTATAGCAGAATAAAATATCAAGTATGTTTTTGGATTAGTATATTCAAGAATTACATTTCTAATTCATTAGTATTAGAAATCAATTCATCAGAATTTAATGAATGAACATTATTTGATTATAAACTTCTGTCTACTTTACAAGTGTTTTTTTTTTTCTTCCTCCCTCCCACTCTCAGTGTTCTACTGGAAGTCAAAACACATAGGTATTGAGACATGGATTATAATGTATGTGTGACGGTAGGTAAGAGCGAGAGAGCGAGTGAGACTGAGAAAGACAGACACAGACAGAGAAAGAGACAGACAGACAGACAGACAAAGAGAGAGAGAGAGAGAGAGAGAGAGAGAGAAAGAAAGAGTACAATTTACTGACCACTATATGCATGCTTCAATGAAAAATGCTACAAAAAGACTTGTCATCTTGGTTAAGGATACCAACAAAAATAATAGCAGAAGTTTTTTTCCCCCCCTGAAGCTCTTTAAAAAAAATCTTAGACTACTTTTTTAATTAAATAGTAAACCATTCATTCTACCTGATCTCTATCAAGTCCTCTGCTAACACATTCATTGGTGACTGCTTGTAAAGCATCCATGTTCCGTCCCGTCAAAGCCAGCCGACATCCTAGGGAAGCAAAATGGCGTGCCGTCTCTGCTCCAATCCCTGAGCTGGCTCCTGATTTAATTTGGATGTACAAAAATGTAGTTTTGGAATATCTGTCCGATTTCCAGTGCTCTTTAGTACTCATCATCATTAAACGGCATCAATATTTTGTTAAGATAATGATAAAGGTGATGATAAAGGTGACGATGAAAATTACAATGGTGATGAAAATGATGACATAACAATGATTACCATCATCATCATCACCATCAATAGTCAATACATCATTCAGATGATTCAGTAGAGGTGCATGCATGGCTGATTTGGAAGATTCTAGCTCTCCAACTTGAGAATGAGAGACTGTCTGCTATATTGGAGATTGAAGAAAATAAACAGCACCAAGAAGGCCTGGCATACACATCATCATCATCATCATCATCAATTATTCTAAACATTATCACTAGACTATCATTGTTATAATTAATTATTACTATAGTCTACAAATACAATATTAATATTATTAATATTGTTTTCATTATCATCATCATTATTTAATTATACTATAGTATAGAGTTATTAGAGTAGACTTCTAGATAGATTAGACTATTCAATTAAATATTTTAATTTTATAGAAATCTATTCATTATGACAAACACCTCATAGAATCATATTCATAACACACTGATGTAACAAGCCTTACAACTACAACTACAAGGTACCAATTGATGCTGGTCCCAGCTTTGATATTGATAAAGATCTGACAAAACAACAAAGATCTACATTACACAGTGCAGTATATAATTTCCATGACCACGGTCTCTGGTCTAATTAAGCCCGTGGTCATGGGCCTCGATCAGCTCAGCTTCAGCTAAATTAATATTATGAGGGCCGAGGCCCGGCCCAGGGCGCGGGCCAGGGTGAGGGCGAGGCTATAGGCGCGATCATAGGCGGAGTTTCCATTAGAAGTTAGAACTTTATTACTCACTGGATTAGAGTTAGACTCGTTACCTGTAATGAGGGCAACTTTTCCCTTCAACGAACCCCGAGTGTTGCTGGAGCTGGCGAGGACATATTTGGAATACTGCTACAACTTTCAGTAAAACTAAAACGATTTATCATTTAGATCGAGTCGATCCAGGTCAATCCAGTACAGTGGGTGTCATGAAATGGTCTGTCACGTCACGTGACATGATCTGAGCTGAGAGGAGCTAGCTGTATCACCTGGGGGGCATTTCATCAACATTTGTCCACCGACAACTGTCGGCGCCGACTAAATTTGACCAATCAGAGGCCTGGAAAATAGTCGGTGACAGTAAAATTGTCGGTGAAAATGGTATTAGTCGGTGAAAACCACCGACTAATTGTTTCATGAAACGCCCCCAGATCATATTAGGAGGGTAGCCCATATATGTTTGTAGGTATATATATAGCCTAGCCTAGGTCTCCAGCGGACAAACACCTGATTGGTCCCCTAATTTTAAACTTGGGCGGCATAATGAAGCAGCTTCCACTGGATCTTCGTCTGCTGAAGATGTACAGGTCACTGCAGGACCAAAATCTAGTGAAACCAATTGGAGCAATTAAAACCAATCGAAACCAGTTGTAAACTGGTTCCAATTGAAACCAGTTGAAACCAATTGCCAACTGGTTCCAATTATTGCCAACTGGTTCCAAAAGAATTGCCAACTAGCTGGTTCACCAGTTGTTCCAATTTCCCTATTGAAACCAGTTGGCTTCAACTGCCATGGTTTCAACTGGTTTTAATTGGTTTTAATTGGTTTCAACTGGATCCAATTGAAACTTGCAGTTGGCATAAACTTAATTAGTTACAAGTTAATTAGCTCTTGCACTAATTAGCGCTCATATGCATGTCAACACAGAAGCATTGTTATATGTCTACATTATTAAGTACAATGTAAAGGGCATTATAATATGCAGACCATTTCATATAATATACTTAATTAGCAAGGAAGTGTGTGTATTGGGTTTTTACAGACGTGTATCAATCAGATATGATTATTTACGTCTGGGGACCGACCTTTAACGTCACCATCCGAAAGACGCGATTCAGTTTCGAACCTGCGTCCTCGGCTGAATCAGTTTGTAACTTCCACTGTTAGCTGGATTACAGGCGCATGCCACAACGCGTGTGTGTATTGGGTTTTTACAGACGTGTATCAATCAGATATGATTATTTACGTCTGGGGACCGACCTTTAACGTCACCATCCGAAAGACGTGACTCGGTTTCGAACCTGCGTCCTCGGCTGAATCAGTTTGTAACTTCCACTGTTAGCTGGATTAGAGGCGCATGCCACAACGCTTAACGCCTAGTTACGCTTTTAGGCCTAGGCCTATTATATGTTTGTATTTGATGTATTTTGTCCATGGTTAGTGTTTTACTAATCAACTTTTAATCTGTTGTAATTAAAAAAATATGTTATTTATGAACATGTTTATCATTGCTAATTAATCTTTATATGTATCTAAAACAAATGCATTACTTGCAAATGAAAATTAATTAATAAATACGTTGTAAATCAAAATAAATTACATAAAACATTGATCTGCACACAAGCAGATAATATGCAAATTAACTGGTTTCAATTGGATCCAGTTGGGTAACTGGAAATATTTTCCAATTGGAACCAGTTGGGTAACTGGAAAATTATCTTATTAATGGTTCCAGTTGAACTTAATTCTAACTGGAACCAGTTGGGTAACTGGAAATTACTTCTAATTGGAACCATGCATGCAGTTGGGTAACTGGAAATGAATTCTAACTGGAAATGAATTCTAACTGGAACCAGTTGGGTAACTGGATTACTGGAAATGAATTCTAACTGGAATCAATTGGGTAACTGGAAATGAATTCTAACTGGAACCAGTTGGGTAACTGGAAATGACTTCACTAACTGGAAATGAATTCTAAGTGGAACCAATTGGGTAACTGGAAATGAATTCTAACTGGAACCAGTTGGGTAATTAACTGGGGAATGGTCGACTTCTAACTGCATGGAAATGAATTCTAACTGAAACCAGTTGGGTAACTGGAAATGAATTCTAACTGGAACCAGTTGGGTAACTGGAAATGACTTCTATATAACTGAAAATGAATTCTAATTACCCAGGACCAAAATCCAATTGAAACCAGTTGAAATCTCCAACTGGTTTCAATTGGAATACAAAATTTCCAGTTGAAACCAATTGCTGAACTGGAAAATATTGTTATGGGGTGTCATTTCCAGTTCAAACCAATAGAAGTGCAACTGGAACCAGTAAGATAATTTTTTTCAGTTACTCAAAATTCCACCTCCCTGGTTCCAGTTAGAAGTCATTTCCAGTTACCCAACTGGTTCCAGATAGAAGTTCAACTGGAAACAGTAAGATAATTTTCCTGTTACTCAATTGGTTCCAGTTAGCATTCATTTCCAGTTATAGAAGTCATTTCCAGTTACCCAACTGCATGGTTCCAGTTAGAAGCAGGCCTGTAGCCAAAAAAAAAAAAAATTCCAAGATCACACACCCATCCTCATAGACCCCTCCCCAGGACGTCGATCAATTACATGTATGCATGTGCCCCATCCCCCAAACATCAAACTCTCATTTCCAGTTACCCAACTGCATGCATGGTTCAGTTAGAATTCATTTCCAGTTGCCCAATCGGTTCTAGTATATCGATCAGGGTACGGTATCATCATGCATCGAGACTGGAAACCAGACCAGTAGGCCTAAGATGCTGGGGGAAGGATAGAAGAAAGAACAGGAGTCACAATGAAAATGAAAAAGGAAATCAAGCTTCTGAATCTGATGAGGTATATATTTTTTAGATAAGACTTTGAGGTAGCATATACTAATTATTTAGATAAAAAAGATTGAAACTCATTAAACTCGATCTGCTCAATATACCGGTATATCATGTAAAGTTTGGTAAAGTTAACCTCTGCACATCTCATCAGGGATGTCAACTTAATTGTGAAAGAAAGTTCTCTCAATGGATCATAAACAAATCTCTTCAACTAGCTTTACAACAAATCCTTTTTTTTTCAAGAAACTGGTTAAATTACAAAGATGGCGAGGGGGGGGGGGTTCTGGAGTGAAAATTAGGGGCCCTTGTACGTGCATTGCATGGACCCCTGTTCATGTCCAGCATTTCCTAATGATCTGCAGTGTCCCTTGATTTTTTTATATTTTTTTAATTACTGCAACATTGATGCGCATTGCTCAGTTGGCCTACCGGTACATCAATTGTTCAATATTTATCTTCCAAATTGTTGTTCAAGGCAAAGATTCATCCAGTTGCCTTTGACCTTCATTTGAACCCTGACCTTTCATCGACCATTGCAGGATGATGACGATACCTTTGAAGAGTGGGAGAGACGCGAATCTCTTCACAAAGACATCACATCCTAGGGATCGACGAACCAAAGAGAGGCTTTTTGAAGAGGAGATTGAGCTCAAGCTAGTGGGAGAAGGGATCGAGGTAGTGCAGGTCTCGTCTACACCGATGCTGCATTCTGGGATGCCCAAGAGGGATCGAGGTATGGAAATATGTAACGTTTATATCTAAGGCTTTTCCTCCTTAACTAAACTGATTATACGCGTTTATATTCTATCTTCAATTGTGTAAACTGAATAGTTTAAAACATGTGTTTTAACGTTTGGAATGTTGAAGTTTTGTCATTGCAATATTGTGCCGACGCCTAAAACGTTGGACAAAACTTTCATAACATCGTATTTTTACTAAGAATAATATAAGGGTGTATTTTTATAAACTATCAAATGAAAATATCTGGGGGGTACCCATTTCAAAAACAAAACTGATTCACCGGTCATGAAATGAATTACTCATTATATTTTACAAGTAATTCTATGGTATATCTACTCAAATTTTGAAGTATATTACATCTCTTATTCCCAGGTACCATTTTCAAGCTGTTTTAGTCCTAATTTACTTAAATAAATGCAGTCTTACTAAAATTACTTTTTTTTTTAATCCGGTGGAATTGCGACTAAGGCTTTGTCTTGGCTCCTCTTCTCGCCGATAGTATCAATTTCACGAGATGTCTAGCTAGTAAGCTCTTCGTGAAACGGTTTAGGAAGATCAGAGTCATCTCCGTAGTTGGCGGATAAAGTTATGACTGTCTTGTCGTTGGTTTCCAGAAACGGGCCCCTGGACACGTGGGCGCCCAAAATCTAAATCTGCACCTCCAACATTTTTACATATAAGGCTCATGCATACATGAAAAAAAAGACTGTAAAAAGTTTGATCCAGACACTCTAGCTTCCAGGAAAGTTAGTGTGGAGCCTAGGGGGGTGTTTCACAAAGGCTAAGATGGCTTTAAAGCGGACTTAACTATGGCAGGCCATTCATGCCACTGGTTGCTCTCACCATTATGATCTTTAGATATTTTTTCCTTCAATAATGAATTATCAAAAAATGGAAATTTTGTAGATTTTTGACCATGATTTGTACATCCCTTGAGAGACCAATGCCAGTAAATGGTGAGAGCAAACAGTGGCATGAACAGCCTGCCATAGTTAAGTCCAACTTAAAGTCAATCTTAGTCTTTGTGAAACGTACACCCCCCTGGTTTAATGAAGACTGTGAAACCAGCAACCTTCTCAACCCTGAAAGTGCTGAAACTTTCATGAATTGCAAAATTCATTCATGAGACGCGATGGCTTAAGTGCATGGTATTATACTGCAGACGTGGTCTCAGAACCAAGAGTTCTCAGGTTGAAAATCAAGTCAGTCCACTGATGCTCTTTCGTAAGGCTTTAATCTTCATTACTAGTGTCGGCCCTCAGAGATGAATTAGAGCTTTCAGTCTGCTGGTTGTTTACTTAGAAACATATACATGCCTTGTTATATCCTCCATTTATTGGTTTTTGATTGGTTAAAAGTGTGTCACATGATCAAAAATAAACACACTATTTTCCCCAGCCAAAAAAATACTACCTCAACTTAAAGTACTATTTACGGCTGGGCAAATTTTTTTAAATGTTTATTAAAATTGTTAAAAATGTTAAATTTTTGTTTAAATATAAATTTTGATAATTTTGTTTAATTTAATAAATTTCACTTTGAGTTCAAAATGTTTAATGTTTAAAAACAATTTTTTTATTCATTTTTTTTATTAATTTTGTTTAAATAGTACTATTGGAGTCACCTCTTGCCCATAGTGTCAACCAGAACCTCCCAACCTCTCAAGACAGTGAATATTTGTATATTAATTAGCAGTCGGGTAAAACAAACCATCAAAACCATCATATTAATTTTGTAATTCAGTCATTTCGCAAACTGAAACTTTGCCAAATCAGGACAACTCAATAAAAATTACATAAGTTTCATGCTTGTGAAAGTGTATGGTCTTGTAGTAGTACAGTGTACTCAAGTAGCTCTTGTATCTATTTATTAAGTCTCTTTGTTTCTTTCCAGGGTGGCTTCATCAGTGACACTGTTTTACAAGAAGGCCTTGCATGGTCATGTATGTACATGTTACTCCACACAAGATACAGGATCTTAGAGAGTACATTTGCGGTACAACCATTTGGATAGTCCTTAGAAGGACTGTTTGTGTTATTTCGTGTTGATTTTGAAGTCCTGAAAAGGACTGAGAATCATTAGAGATATAGAATAGTGAATACAAGCCATACAGAATACCAACCCAAACAAACCCTATACATAAATGAAAATGAAATAAGGACACTCACACTAGGAAAACAATGTACAATTCTCTGATACAAGCAAGAGGTTTATAGGTATGCTTGTAGCACATGGTAGAACATGGATGTGTTGTGTGGTATAGTGCTTTATTCATTCCCTTTCAAGCCAAGGGTTGAGGGTTCAAATCCTAGACTGGCATTTGCATCCTTTAACAAGACATTAATCTATATTTGGCAAGCACTCTCCACCCAGGTGTAAATGGGTGCCTAGCAATGGCTGGGGTAATAATAATTGCAGAGCCCTCAGGAGGAACAGCATTGACGCTGAATGAGGCTTCTCTGGGTGAACACAATTATGATTATTATGGAAGCACTATGGAAATGACATAATTTTATATACAACTATTACTTCTTAGTTTAGGTGTGAAAATACAAGGCATCCTTAGTTGAGTACTAATATGGATGTGGTACACATACTCCCCCTCCCTCCCATATCACTGCAGTCCCCAAAGTGTTTAAGTGTTTCACACATTTGCCAAATATTTTCCTGAACGCTCCGAACAAAAGTGTTCAAATCTGCTTTGAAGAACGCACAAATGTAACTATAGAGTTTTGTTGTTGATTTGGTTTCTTTCTTCTTCTTTTTTTGAGTGGACTATATATATTATATTATGTGAGACCATATTAAATTTGAATAACAAGACAACAAAACATGATAAATTTCCTTTTAAAGGATGCTTAATCATTTCCATTAAAAAAAATATAATGAATAAGAACGCTTCTGGCACAAACAAATAAAAACAAAATTATTACCCGCATGTTACCTATCAATCCCATAAAATGTGAGAGAAAAAAGAAGAAAAAAAGATTACATATGGCACAAGTTTAAACATCAATGAGAGATTAAGAGACAGAATGGAGATTTCTAATTCTGAACAGAGTTGACCAAGAGGTGGCGCCCTCCATCTATGGTGATGGTTTCTCCTGTGGTGAAGGACGAGTCGCTGGATGCCAGGAATGCTATCATCCGGGATACCTCATCCACTGTACCAGTCCTTCGCATGGCGTGAGTCGTCTTTGAATGCTCCATGAACTATAGACATCGAGGTTTAAAAACAAAAACAAAAATTAATGTCCTGGGGTGGTATTCTGAAAATTTAATTTTTCATGTTGGCAAAAGATGTTAATTGTCATAATAAATCTCAATTAGGACAAATTATTATTTAATCTCTGCACACCACTTACTGCATGCATATGCCTACAGATTAAAGACGTGTCTGAGCAAGCAACAATGTTAAGTGTTCATTCCTTGCAGATCTAATTTGTTATAATAATAATAATATTAATATATGACATTTGTAAGGCGCCAAATTCACTTCAAAATCAAATGGTCAAGGTGCATGTGTGAAACTTAAACAACAACAAAAAATAGATCACATAAAAGCATCTGCATTCTAAACAAAGGAGCAGAAGGAATAATGAAATAACAATTACTAATGCCGAATTCAAGATATACATTTTAATTAATGACAGTTAATATTATTTACTAACATAACGATGACATAGATTTTAGAATACAGCCCCAGATGGATGCAAGAAAATACACCAGCATGAATGTAGTTTAGTGGGGTGATCACAAATTGACACAAAACCCCTCCAAATTAAAGGTTGATTCTGTTTTTAAACGATTGACATTTCGACATTCATTTCTAGATTACTCACTATATAAATAATTGGGTTTTTTTTTAAATCACAAAGTGATGTAAGAAATAGACACAAATTAAACACAAACAAAGGTTACATCATGTGATTTTAATTCTAAAGTGAAATAAATTGAGGACATAAATTGCCATTTTTGTGGTTGACAGAAATTTTAAAGTTTGAATATCTTACAGTTGTTGACAAGTAATGAGCTTATACTAACCTGTTGGTAGCGCTCATCGGACATTCCTCCTCGCTGATGGATCTGAGTTTGGATAACACCAGGGCTAATGAGGAAAACAAAAATTGTATTTTATCACATTAAAGTGTGAAGGTGAACAAAATGTTATAACATTTATAATGTTGATCATGGACACTTAATTCAAATCTGTGGAATTTCCTTCCCAAAATGGATAATTGTTTCCTTCAACAAATCTATTTCACAATCATTCTAATGATATATAGCTCGGAGCAAATATTGGATCACCATATACGCAGGAAGACCAACAAATAAATGGATAGGTAAATTTGATGACTGGATATATAAATTGCATTCATTCCTTGTTTTTAGCTCGACACAAGTACATGGAACAGAAGATAAAACAGGTAAGTAAGTACATTAAGTC
>CP137672.1:27925227-27982655 GCA_037976565.1 Mesocentrotus franciscanus | reverse complement strand
TGGAAATCTGCAGGTACAGTATATATTAGTGCTGAATATATAGCATATTGTTTCATTGCCATTTGTGTACCCCAAATACAATGAACAGTGCTCTTGCAAAAGTAGTGCAACATTTGTGAAACACTTTTTGGAAACCTGTAATTTCTCCTACTGATCTCAGTCTTGAGACCATTGGTCTAACACATGTCCTGGTAAACATGCAAAACAAGCAGAAACATGTTATTCAATGAAGAATATCTTTTTAAATGTCTATCCTACAATGTATAAGGAACATCAGACTTCGGCCTGTATGAGTCTGACGATTATATCCCACATGAATATCTATGATTTGTCTCCTTTGTGCATTTGCAGGTTAACAATGCAGGAATTGCTATCCCAGATTCAGTCGAGACTGTTCTTTTAGAGAGTTTTGATAAGACCTTTGCAGTGAATGTTAGAGCACCCCTTCAGCTCACCCAACTCCTGACACCACACTTAATCAAAACCAAAGGTGAGTATCAAACGCTTTCTGCTATGAAGGTCCATTCAGACTCAAGTCCATGAGCGTCCACTGTATAGCACTTAATTTAATTAGTGTGTGGTGTACAGATCAAAATGAGCTGAGGATGTCTCAGGAATTACAAATAACTCATATCAGACATTTATCAAATCAATCTTTTGGGTAAAAGTAATCCCAATGTCAGAAATTTTCATTTAAATGCTTTGATATGAGCAGAAACAAAGAAAGAAAGAAAGAAAGACAGACACTATCCCTTGCTTGAGCTCAACAGCACAGAAACAAATGACCCCCTACAAAAAGAAAAGAAAAGAAATGCTGGCAATTAAAGATATTGAAATCGGACCCATTATTGTTTTTCAGTATCATTCATATAGATCTGTGAATTTCCTTTGTTTTGATGTTGACAGGCACTATTGTGAATGTATCCAGTGTGAATGGTGTCAGAGCTGTAAGTCTATCAATATTTAATTCAATATATTACTCTTATGATCTTATCTATCATTTCTCTTGATGTGCGTTGCAATAAGGCTGTAGGCTACATATTACTTTGAATTAATAACATTTGTGAAACATTGTGAAAGAAAGTTTTCTGAGCTATGAAAGTGTGGAAGCATAGGGACTTAAATTTATTGTTGTGATATGCGCTATATAAGATTGGTTTATTATTATTATTAATTACAGTGTAATTCCCCTTGGCCAGTTAACATCTGATTTAATGTCTCAGTGTGAAACGTGAATGAATTGTGGCCATTGAAATTCTGTTTTTGACTGAACAAATTAGGATGAAATTAGTGGAGCCTAGTAAATTTCCTCACAAGAATATATTGATTTTGTTTTCTGACATCAATTTTTGAAAGTGTTTAGCTTCAGAGTGGAACATGTTTTTCATCTGAAAGAAGTCCATTTATTGCATTTTGTTTTCCATGTTATGAAAAAAAACATGGTGGTAGTTCTGTGTAAACCATATCAAAACATTTTCAAGAAACTGGAGATTTTGATATCTGCCTTAGTATTAAAGAGAAAGTTCCTAATGGTATTAACTATTCTCCCCTTTCTCTCTATCTCTCTCTCTCCCTCCATCATTTGTTTTTCTTCTGCCACCTGTCTATCTTTCGATCCCTCTCCCTCCTTCCCTTCCTCTCTTTCCCCTCTTCTCTCCATCTTTCCTTCTCCCTCTCCTCCAACTGTCCTTCCTGCTCATTTTCTCTCTGCCCTTTCCTCCTTTCCCCTCCCACTCTCTGTCCCTCCATCTCTCTATCTTTATCAACAAAGATGCGTGGAGTATTGACATACTGTATGTCTAAGACGGCATTGGACCACATGACAAGATGTGTTGCTGAAGGTAAATTTGATGTTTTGTGGTGTTATACTTTAATATCAAATGATTAAATGAGTAAAATGATTAAGTAAACTGTAAAACCAAAATTATTATTAATTTTCTTCATACTCCTTAATTGTCTACCTGTAGAATGTCAGGTAATTTTTTAAAGGCTGATTTTATACTCTTTAGCTATACACAAGTTATTTTTCAGATGATCCGTACACTTTAAAATGTGCCGGCCCAAAGTTAAGTACTCGTTTCGTTAATGAAAATCACTTCTATCGAAATAACTAGATTCTGATAAAGAGAGTTCAAAAACATTTACAATGATTTGCCTATGGTTGCTAGAGCTATTAACCAGGGTAGTAATTATATTCAAAGTCCTTCTACTCTTGTGTAGGTGCATAGAGATGTTATCGTAATGACTATGCGCTAGTTAGAGTGGTTTATTCTTGTAATCAGTAACCGATGCTACTGTACTTTGTGTTTTATTTATATTTAACAGAATTGGCACCTCATGGAGTCAGAGTGAATGCAGTGAAGTGAGTTTTCGACCCCCTCCCCCTTCTCTCTATCTGTCTCTATCTATCTATCTCTGTTTATGTGTGTTTTGTCTGTCTGTGTGTGTCTCTCTCTCTCCTCTCTCTTTCCATATATCTATTTAATTTTCTATAATGTCCTATGTATGGGACTTAATGTACTTACCTGTTTTATCTTCTGTTTCATGTACTTGTGTCGAGCTAAAAACAAGGAATGAATGCAATTTATATATCCAGTCATCAAATTTACCTATCCATTTATTTGTTGGTCTTCCTGCGTATATGGTGATCCAATATTTGCTCCGAGCTATATATCATTAGAATGATTGTGAAATAGATTTGTTGAAGGAAACAATTATCCATTTTGGGAAGGAAATTCCACAGATTTGAATTAAGTGTCCATGATCAACATTATAAATGTTATAACATTTTGTTCACCTTCACACTTTAATGTGATAAAATGCAATTTTTGTTTTCCTCATTAGCCCTGGTGTTATCCAAACTCAGATCCATCAGCGAGGAGGAATGTCCGATGAGCGCTACCAACAGGTTAGTATAAGCTCATTACTTGTCAACAACTGTAAGATATTCAAACTTTAAAATTTCTGTCAACCACAAAAATGGCAATTTATGTCCTCAATTTATTTCACTTTAGAATTAAAATCACATGATGTAACCTTTGTTTGTGTTTAATTTGTGTCTATTTCTTACATCACTTTGTGATTAAAAAAAAAACCCAATTATTTGTATAGTGAGTAATCTAGAAATGAATGTCGAAATGTCAATCGTTTAAAAACAGAATCAACCTTTAATTTGGAGGGGTTTTGTGTCAATTTGTGATCACCCCACTAAACTACATTCATGCTGGTGTATTTTCTTGCATCCATCTGGGGCTGTATTCTAAAATCTATGTCATCGTTATGTTAGTAAATAATATGTAATAATTGTCATTAATTAAAATGTATATCTTGAATTCGGCATTAGTAATTGTTATTTCATTATTCCTTCTGCTCCTTTGTTTAGAATGCCGATGCTTTTATGTGATCTATTTTTTGTTGTTGTTTAAGTTTCACACATGCACCTTGACCATTTGATTTTGAAGTGAATTTGGCGCCTTACAAATGTCATATATTAATATTATTATTATTATAACAAATTAGATCTGCAAGGAATGAACACTTAACATTGTTGCTTGCTCAGACACGTCTTTAATCTGTAGGCATATGCATGCAGTAAGTGGTGTGCAGAGATTAAATAATAATTTGTCCTAATTGAGATTTATTATGACAATTAACATCTTTTGCCAACATGAAAAATTAAATTTTCAGAATACCACCCCAGGACATTAATTTTTGTTTTTGTTTTTAAACCTCGATGTCTATAGTTCATGGAGCATTCAAAGACGACTCACGCCATGCGAAGGACTGGTACAGTGGATGAGGTATCCCGGATGATAGCATTCCTGGCATCCAGCGACTCGTCCTTCACCACAGGAGAAACCATCACCATAGATGGAGGGCGCCACCTCTTGGTCAACTCTGTTCAGAATTAGAAATCTCCATTCTGTCTCTTAATCTCTCATTGATGTTTAAACTTGTGCCATATGTAATCTTTTTTCTTCTTTTTTCTCTCACATTTTATGGGATTGATAGGTAACATGCGGGTAATAATTTTGTTTTTATTTGTTTGTGCCAGAAGCGTTCTTATTCATTATATTTTTTTTAATGGAAATGATTAAGCATCCTTTAAAAGGAAATTTATCATGTTTTGTTGTCTTGTTATTCAAATTTAATATGGTCTCACATAATATAATATATATAGTCCACTCAAAAAAAGAAGAAGAAAGAAACCAAATCAACAACAAAACTCTATAGTTACATTTGTGCGTTCTTCAAAGCAGATTTGAACACTTTTGTTCGGAGCGTTCAGGGAAAATATTTGGCAAATGTGTGAAACACTTAAACACTTTGGGGACTGCAGTGATATGGGAGGGAGGGGGGTATGTGTACCACATCCATATTAGTACTCAACTAAGGATGCCTTGTATTTTCACACCTAAACTAAGAAGTAATAGTTGTATATAAAATTATGTCATTTCCATAGTGCTTCCATAATAATCATAATTGTGTTCACCCAGAGAAGCCTCATTCAGCGTCAATGCTGTTCCTCCTGAGGGCTCTGCAATTATTATTACCCCAGCCATTGCTAGGCACCCATTTACACCTGGGTGGAGAGTGCATGCCAAATATAGATTAATGTCTTGTTAAAGGATGCAAATGCCAGTCTAGGATTTGAACCCTCAACCCTTGGCTTGAAAGGGGAATGAATAAAGCACTATACCACACAACACATCCATGTTCTACCATGTGCTACAAGCATACCTATAAACCTCTTGCTTGTATCAGAGAATTGTACATTGTTTTCCTAGTGTGAGTGTCCTTATTTCATTTTCATTTATGTATAGGGTTTGTTTGGGTTGGTATTCTGTATGGCTTGTATTCACTATTCTATATCTCTAATGATTCTCAGTCCTTTTCAGGACTTCAAAATCAACACGAAATAACACAAACAGTCCTTCTAAGGACTATCCAAATGGTTGTACCGCAAATGTACTCTCTAAGATCCTGTATCTTGTGTGGAGTAACATGTACATACATGACCATGCAAGGCCTTCTTGTAAAACAGTGTCACTGATGAAGCCACCCTGGAAAAGAAACAAAGAGACTTAATAAATAGATACAAGAGCTACTTGAGTACACTGTACTACTACAAGACCATACACTTTCACAAGCATGAAACTTATGTAATTTTTATTGAGTTGTCCTGATTTGGCAAAGTTTCAGTTTGCGAAATGACTGAATTACAAAATTAATATGATGGTTTTGATGGTTTGTTTTACCCGACTGCTAATATACAAATATTCACTGTCTTGAGAGGTTGGGAGGTTCTGGTTGACACTATGGGCAAGAGGTGACTCCAATAGTACTATTTAAACAAAATTAATAAAAAAAATGAATAAAAAAATTGTTTTTAAACATTAAACATTTTGAACTCAAAGTGAAATTTATTAAATTAAACAAAATTATCAAAATTTATATTTAAACAAAAATTTAACATTTTTAACAATTTTAATAAACATTTAAAAAAATTTGCCCAGCCGTAAATAGTACTTTAAGTTGAGGTAGTATTTTTTTGGCTGGGGAAAATAGTGTGTTTATTTTTGATCATGTGACACACTTTTAACCAATCAAAAACCAATAAATGGAGGATATAACAAGGCATGTATATGTTTCTAAGTAAACAACCAGCAGACTGAAAGCTCTAATTCATCTCTGAGGGCCGACACTAGTAATGAAGATTAAAGCCTTACGAAAGAGCATCAGTGGACTGACTTGATTTTCAACCTGAGAACTCTTGGTTCTGAGACCACGTCTGCAGTATAATACCATGCACTTAAGCCATCGCGTCTCATGAATGAATTTTGCAATTCATGAAAGTTTCAGCACTTTCAGGGTTGAGAAGGTTGCTGGTTTCACAGTCTTCATTAAACCAGGGGGGTGTACGTTTCACAAAGACTAAGATTGACTTTAAGTTGGACTTAACTATGGCAGGCTGTTCATGCCACTGTTTGCTCTCACCATTTACTGGCATTGGTCTCTCAAGGGATGTACAAATCATGGTCAAAAATCTACAAAATTTCCATTTTTGATAATTCATTATTGAAGGAAAAAATATCTAAAGATCATAATGGTGAGAGCAACCAGTGGCATGAATGGCCTGCCATAGTTAAGTCCGCTTTAAAGCCATCTTAGCCTTTGTGAAACACCCCCCTAGGCTCCACACTAACTTTCCTGGAAGCTAGAGTGTCTGGATCAAACTTTTTACAGTCTTTTTTTTCATGTATGCATGAGCCTTATATGTAAAAATGTTGGAGGTGCAGATTTAGATTTTGGGCGCCCACGTGTCCAGGGGCCCGTTTCTGGAAACCAACGACAAGACAGTCATAACTTTATCCGCCAACTACGGAGATGACTCTGATCTTCCTAAACCGTTTCACGAAGAGCTTACTAGCTAGACATCTCGTGAAATTGATACTATCGGCGAGAAGAGGAGCCAAGACAAAGCCTTAGTCGCAATTCCACCGGATTAAAAAAAAAAGTAATTTTAGTAATTAAGACTGCATTTATTTAAATAAATGAGGACTAAAACAGCTTGAAAATGGTACCTGGGAATAAGAGATGTAATATACTTCAAAATTTGAGTAGATATACCATAGAATTACTTGTAAAATATAATGAGTAATTCATTTCATGACCGGTGAATCAGTTTTGTTTTTGAAATGGGTACCCCCCAGATATTTTCATTTGATAGTTTATAAAAATACACCCTTATATTATTCTTAGTAAAAATACGATGTTATGAAAGTTTTGTCCAACGTTTTAGGCGTCGGCACAATATTGCAATGACAAAACTTCAACATTCCAAACGTTAAAACACATGTTTTAAACTATTCAGTTTACACAATTGAAGATAGAATATAAACGCGTATAATCAGTTTAGTTAAGGAGGAAAAGCCTTAGATATAAACGTTACATATTTCCATACCTCGATCCCTCTTGGGCATCCCAGAATGCAGCATCGGTGTAGACGAGACCTGCACTACCTCGATCCCTTCTCCCACTAGCTTGAGCTCAATCTCCTCTTCAAAAAGCCTCTCTTTGGTTCGTCGATCCCTAGGATGTGATGTCTTTGTGAAGAGATTCGTGTCTCTCCCACTCTTCAAAGGTATCGTCATCATCCTGCAATGGTCGATGAAAGGTCAGGGTTCAAATGAAGGTCAAAGGCAACTGGATGAATCTTTGCCTTGAACAACAATTTGGAAGATAAATATTGAACAATTGATGTACCGGTAGGCCAACTGAGCAATGCGCATCAATGTTGCAGTAATTTAAAAAAAAAAAAAAAATCAAGGGACACTGCAGATCATTAGGAAATGCTGGACATGAACAGGGGTCCATGCAATGCACGTACAAGGGCCCCTAATTTTCACTCCAGAACCCCCTCGCCATCTTTGTAATTTAACCAGTTTCTTGAAAAAAAAAGGATTTGTTGTAAAGCTAGTTGAAGAGATTTGTTTATGATCCATTGAGAGAACTTTCTTTACAATTAAGTTGACATCCCTGATGAGATGTGCAGAGGTTAACTTTACCAAACTTTACATGATATACCGGTATATTGAGCAGATCGAGTTTAATGAGTTTCAATCTTTTTTATCTAAATAATTAGTATATGCTACCTCAAAGTCTTATCTAAAAAATATATACCTCATCAGATTCAGAAGCTTGATTTCCTTTTTCATTTTCATTGTGACTCCTGTTCTTTCTTCTATCCTTCCCCCCCCCCCCCCAGCATCTTAGGCCTACTGGTCTGGTTTCCAGTCTCTGCATGATGATACCGTACCCTGATCGATATACTAGAACCGATTGGGCAACTGGAAATGAATTCTAACTGAACCATGCATGCAGTTGGGTAACTGGAAATGAGAGTTTGATGTTTGGGGGATGGGGCACATGCATACATGTAATTGATCGACGTCCTGGGGAGGGGTCTATGAGGATGGGTGTGTGATCTTGGAAATTTTTTTTTTTTTGGCTACAGGCCTGCTTCTAACTGGAACCATGCAGTTGGGTAACTGGAAATGACTTCTATAACTGGAAATGAATGCTAACTGGAACCAGTTGGGTAACTGGAAATGACTTCTAACTGCAATGAATGCTAACTGGAACCAATTGAGTAACAGGAAAATTATCTTACTGTTTCCAGTTGAACTTCTATCTGGAACCAGTTGGGTAACTGGAAATGACTTCTAACTGGAACCAGGGAGGTGGAATTTTGAGTAACTGAAAAAAATTATCTTACTGGTTCCAGTTGCACTTCTTATTGGTTTGAACTGGAAATGACACCCCATAACAATATTTTCCAGTTCAGCAATTGGTTTCAACTGGAAATTTTGTATTCCAATTGAAACCCTGCAGTTGGAGATTTCAACTGGTTTCAATTGGATTTTGGTCCTGGGTAATTAGAATTCATTTTCAGTTATATAGAAGTCATTTCCAGTTACCCAACTGGTTCCAGTTAGAATTCATTTCCAGTTACCCAACTGGTTTCAGTTAGAATTCATTTCCATGCAGTTAGAAGTCGACCATTCCCCAGTTAATTACCCAACTGGTTCCAGTTAGAATTCATTTCCAGTTACCCAATTGGTTCCACTTAGAATTCATTTCCAGTTAGTGAAGTCATTTCCAGTTACCCAACTGGTTCCAGTTAGAATTCATTTCCAGTTACCCAATTGGTTCCAGTTAGAATTCATTTCCAGTAATCCAGTTTTACCCAACTGGTTCCAGTTAGAATTCATTTCCAGTTACCCAACTGCATGCATGGTTCCAATTAGAAGTAATTTCCAGTTACCGGCCAACTGGTTCCAGTTAGAATTAAGTTCAACTGGAACCATTAATAAGATAATTTTCCAGTTACCCAACTGGTTCCAATTGGAAAATATTTCCAGTTACCCAACTGGATCCAATTGAAACCAGTTAATTTGCATATTATCTGCTTGTGTGCAGATCAATGTTTTATGTAATTTATTTTGATTTACAACGTATTTATTAATTAATTTTCATTTGCAAGTAATGCATTTGTTTTAGATACATATAAAGATTAATTAGCAATGATAAACATGTTCATAAATAACATATTTTTTTAATTACAACAGATTAAAAGTTGATTAGTAAAACACTAACCATGGACAAAATACATCAAATACAAACATATAATAGGCCTAGGCCTATAGGCGTTGTGGCGTGCGCCTGTAATCCAGCTAACAGTGGAAGTTACAAACTGATTCAGCCGAGGACGCAGGTTCGAAACTGTATCGCGTCTTTCGGATGGTGACGTTAAAGGTCGGTCCCCAGACGTAAATAATCATATCTGATTGATACACGTCTGTAAAAACCCAATACACACACAAGCGTAACTAGGCGTTAAGCGTTGTGGCATGCGCCTCTTATCCAGCTAACAGTGGAAGTTACAAACTGATTCAGCCGAGGACGCAGGTTCGAAACCGAGTCACGTCTTTCGGATGGTGACGTTAAAGGTCGGTCCCCAGACGTAAATAATCATATCTGATTGATACACGTCTGTAAAAACCCAATACACACACGCGTTGTGGCATGCGCCTGTAATCCAGCTAACAGTGGAAGTTACAAACTGATTCAGCCGAGGACGCAGGTTCGAAACTGAATCGCGTCTTTCGGATGGTGACGTTAAAGGTCGGTCCCCAGACGTAAATAATCATATCTGATTGATACACGTCTGTAAAAACCCAATACACACACTTCCTTGCTAATTAAGTATATTATATGAAATGGTCTGCATATTATAATAATAATAATTACAGTGCTTATATAGCGCCTAACACTTACTTTATCAGAAGTCTCTATAAGCGCTCTACAATAATGCAGCATATAATTACCCTGGCATTAGCAGTGCAGCTGTTACGCGCGCTGCGTTTCAAGGAATAAATTCCTACCAGGTACCCATTTACTTCACCTGGGTGGAGTGTGGCAAATGTAGATCAATGTCTTGCCAAAGGACATTAGTGCAGCGGCGGGACTCGAACCGCGGACCTTGTGATCGACAGTCCGGCGACGTATCCACTCGACCACAACACCTCTACAATGCCCTTTACATTGTACTTAATAATGTAGACATATAACAATTATGCTTCTGTGTTGACATGCATATGACTTATGAGCGCTAATTAGTGCAAGAGCTAATTAACTTGTAACTAATTAAGTTTAATTATGCCAACTGCAAGTTTCAATTGGATCCAGTTGAAACCAATTAAAACCAATTGAAACCAGTTGAAACCATGGCAGTTGAAGCCAACTGGTTTCAATAGGGAAATTGGAACAACTGGTGAACCAGCTAGTTGGCAATTCTTTTGGAACCAGTTGGCAATAATTGGAACCAGTTGGCAATTGGTTTCAACTGGTTTCAATTGGAACCAGTTTACAACTGGTTTCGATTGGTTTTGCTCCAATTTGTTTCACTAGATTTTGGTCCTAGCTGCAGTGACCTGTACATCTTCAGCAGACGAAGATCCAGTGGAAGCTGCTTCATTATGCCGCCCAAGTTTAAAATTAGGGGACCGATCAGGTGTTTGTCCGCTGGAGACCTAGGCTAGGCTATATATATACCTACAAACATATATGGGCTACCCTCCTAATATGATCTGGGGGCGTTTCATGAAACAATTAGTCGGTGGTTTTCACCGACTAATACCATTTTCACCGACAATTTTACTGTCACCGACTATTTTCCAGGCATCTGATTGGTCAAATTTAGTCGGCGCCGACAGTTGTCGGTGGACAAATGTTGATGAAATGCCCCCCAGGTGATACAGCTCCTCTCAGCTCAGATCATGTCACGTGACGTGACAGACCATTTCATGACACCCACTGTACTGGATTGACCTGGACCGACTCGATCTAAATGATAAATCGTTTTAGTTTTACTGAAAGTTGTAGCAGTATTCCAAATATGTCCTCGCCAGCTCCAGCAACACTCGGGGGTTCGTTGAAGGGAAAAGTTGCCCTCATTACAGGTAACGAGTCTAACTCTAATCCAGTGAGTAATAAAGTTCTAACTTCTAATGGAAACTCCGCCTATGATCGCGCCTATAGCCTCGCCCTCACCCTGGCCCGCGCCCTGGGCCGGGCCTCGGCCCTCATAATATTAATTTAGCTGAAGCTGAGCTGATCGAGGCCCATGACCACGGCACGGGCTTTAGACCAGAGACCGTGGTCATGGAAATTATATACTGCACTGTGTAATGTAGATCTTTGTTGTTTTGTCAGATCTTTATCAATATCAAAGCTGGGACCAGCAGCAATTGGTACCTTGTAAGTTGTAGTTGTAGTTGCAAGGCTTGTTACATCAGTGTGTTATGAATATGATTCTATGAGGTGTTTGTCATAATGAATAGATTTCTATAAAATTAAAATATTTAATTGAATAGTCTAATCTATCTAGAAGTCTACTCTAATAACTCTATACTATAGTATAATTAAATAATGATGATGATAATGAAAACAATATTAATAATATTAATATTGTATTTGTAGACTATAGTAATAATTAATAAAAACAATGATAGTCTAGTGATAATGTTTAGAATAATTGATGATGATGATGATGATGATGTGTATGCCAGGCCTTCTTGGTGCTGTTTATTTTCTCCAATCTCCAATATAGCAGACAGTCTCTCATTCTCAAGTTGGAGAGCTAGACTCTTCCAAATCAGCCATGCATGCACCTCTACTGAATCATCTGAATGATGTATTGACTATTGATGGTGATGATGATGGTAATCATTGTTATGTCATCATTTTCATCACCATTGTAATTTTCATCGTCACCTTTATCATCACCTTTATCATTATCTTAACAAAATATTGATGCCATTTAATGATGATGAGTACTAAAGAGCACTGGAAATCGGACAGATATTCCAAAACTACATTTTTGTACATCCAAATTAAATCAGGAGCCAGCTCAGGGATTGGAGCAGAGACGGCACGCCATTTTGCTTCCCTAGGATGTCGGCTGGCTTTGACGGGACGGAACATGGATGCTTTACAAGCAGTCACCAATGAATGTGTTAGCAGAGGACTTGATAGAGATCAGGTAGAATGAATGGTTTACTATTTAATTAAAAAAGTAGTCAAAGATTTTTTTTAAAGAGCTTCGGGGGGGAAAAAAGTCTGCTATTATTTTTGTTGGTATCCTTAACCAAGATGACAAGTCTTTTTGTAGCATTTTTCATTGAAGCATGCATATAGTGGTCAGTAAATTGTACTCTTTCTTTCTCTCTCTCTCTCTCTCTTTGTCTGTCTGTCTGTCTCTTTCTCTGTCTGTGTCTGTCTTTCTCAGTCTCACTCGCTCTCTCGCTCTTACCTACCGTCACACATACATTATAATCCATGTCTCAATACCTATGTGTTTTGACTTCCAGTAGAACACTGAGAGTGGGAGGGAGGAAGAAAAAAAACACTTGTAAAGTAGACAGAAGTTTATAATCAAATAATGTTCATTCATTAAATTCTGATGAATTGATTTCTAATACTAATGAATTAGAAATGTAATTCTTGAATATACTAATCCAAAACATACTTGATATTTTATTCTGCTATACTTTTCCAATATTTTCCAAGATTCTAATGATCCAAGCTAGCTTGGAAATGGAAGCTGATGTGAAGAAAACTGCAGAACAAACAATCCAGAAATTCAACCAAGTTGATGTACTGGTAAGAATCGCTGTTAAGTCAAGTCAACTATTACTTCATTATCACCTCATATCATGGTGTACAGTAACTTTCCTTCTGAAAAAAAAACCACAAATAAAAAAGTTTGAAGATGTACTGCATATTTTATTCTGATGAGGGTAGCTGCCAACCACTTTTGTTTTCAACTTTAAACTTATGATATGAGCCCTAAATTAATTTCTTTATCAGAAAAACTTTTTGTAAATCCATAGAAACACATGTATAGAAAGTGAATACTTAGTATTCCTGATTTTGCCTGGAAATACCGTATTGCTAATTTCTAATGTGCATATGAACAAATTTCGGGCATCTGAATTTCAATCCAATAAAAAGCAGCTTTTGTAAATTTACGCATGACCTCTATAATTTATGCAAGTGCGTAAGCCAAATTGTTACACAGCGGACAATGAGGCTTACACACCGTGCTCGCAGCCGTGCGTATATCGACCACCAAATTTGACTCAGCTCTGGCGACGGAGAAGACGCATTTACGTTAATTTCAGCAATTTACTGAAGGGAATATAAACATTATGGACGATATTTTACGACAAAAGTGTGTAGGGATTAGATTATATCTCTCACGAGACACTGGATTCTTTAGTTTGCCTGAAATTTAGCAAATTAATGGCACTCTAAACTCGCTGCATGAGCAGATCTAAATCTTCACGGATCGATCTGCTTGTGAAGGAATCGCGTATTCATATTGCAGGGTGATCCCGCCCATCTTATACGGAGGGATGACAATGAACTTATGCATGGTGATGTGCATTTGCATCTATTAGACTTTCATATGTAATTTCATGATTTTTCCCTCCTTTTTTCGGCAGAAAAAGGGGGAGAGAGAGAGAGACATTCACACTCTCACCAGTATTCTACGATAAACCCCTATTTTATAAAAATCGAAGAGTCCTGTACCCTGGTGTTACGCTCTAGTGCACTCGAACGTTCGTCGTCTGTGTGGGAGGTTCACAAATGACTCGTTGATCTTTTGGCCGAATATAGGTCAAATTTGTTCATATGAAAATCTGCAGGTACAGTATTATATTAGTGCTGAATATAAAGCATATGGTTCCCTTGTCATACCCCTCTAATACAATGGACAGTGCTCTTGCATAAAGTAGCGCAACATTTGTGAAACACTTTTTGGAAACCTGTAATTTCTCCTACTGATCTCTTGAGACCATTAGTCTAACACATGTCCTGGTAAACATTCAAACGAGCAGAAGCATGTTCTTTCAATGAAGAATATCTTTTTAAATGTCTATCCTAAAATGTATAAGGAACATCAGACTTCGGCCTGCATGAGTCTGATGATTATATTCCACATGAATATCTATGATTTGTCTCCTTTGTGCATTTGCAGGTTAACAATGCAGGAATCATTATCCCAGATACGATCGAGACTGTTCTTTTAGATAATTTCGATAAGGCGTTTGCAGTGAATGTAAGAGCACCCCTTCAGCTCACCCAACTCCTGACACCACACTTAATCAAAACCAAAGGTGAGTATCAAACTCTTTCTGCTATGAAGGTCCATTCAGACTCAAGTCCATGAACATCCACTGTATAGCAGTTAATTTAATTAGTGTGTGGTGTACAGATCGAAATGAGCTGAGGATGTCTCGGGAATTACAAAAAAACTCACATCAGACATGTATCAAATCAATCTTTTGGGTAAAAGTAATCCGAATGTCAGAAATTTTCATTTAAATGCTTTGATATGAGCAGAAACAAAGAAACAAAGAAAGAAAGACAGACACTATCCCTTGCTTGAGCTCAACAGCACAGAAACAAATGATGCCCAACCCCCTACAAAAAAGAAAAGAAAAAGAAATGCTGGTGCACAACTAGGGGTCTGGTGGACCGCGATGTGCCATCTAGCCGAAATAATGTTTCAAAATAATCAAAAGAAAATATTTTTTATCCTTATTAATGTTTTTCAGATATTATCAAATTACCCCAAATATAATTTACCTCACCCCAATCTACTGCCTCACTTGCTCTAGGAAGCGGGCACGGCGGCCTGGTGGCGGGGCCGGAGGTGGTTGGCAAGCGCAACTCCGCCGGTCAACGGTTGAGGAAACCCCTGTCGTCGCTCAGTGTGAGGCTCAATGCCTACACAGGGTGCGGCGGTCTTCCTCTTCGCGGCTCCCCGCGAGATTAAGCAGGCCCTGGAGAGGCCTTTGGATCTTGGCGGGAGTAACCCGGTCCGGCAGGCTCGCCGTCGTCTGGTTTACTAGACAAGCACACAATAATATAAAGATAGCACTACATACCTTCTGATGTGCTCTTTTTCACCTATCATTTTAATGCGCTTATATATAAAATAGTAGAAATAAAACAAACCGTTAGTACATAGTAGGCCTAAACACGATAAATAAATATAATATATGTGTGTCCTGGGAATAAGTAGATATAGTACATGCGTAATGGTGTATATAGCGGGTCTACATGACAACTAAGTAAGGAAAACGATATACATAAATATAAATTATAAGGCTCTATGGTATAAACAGATCTAGTATGGGTAGGTATGTACCGGTGGGCATATTCAATCGTTAAACGTGTACATGTATATAGGTGTATATACATATATATATATATGAGCCTTTTCCTGGTTTATCAGTTTTCTCTTCTGATACAATTAGGAGAGTACTACGTAATTGTTAACATAATTATAAGGCAAGTCACTGTCTATCCGCCTACACGTCCAATGCATGCTTCTGTTCATTTTATTCTTGTTTTTGTTTAGTGTGAAGAAAGAGGAAAAAAAAGAAAAAAAGTGCTTATCAATTTCTCCGCGTGTTTAAACAGTACAACCTAGGTCAAAACTATAGAACGACTCGACTAACATGACAAGTATTATAAAAAAAAAAAATCAGAATAGGCGTAAATAGTTAATTGTGACTGAACGCCACAAATTCAAACAACAACAACAACAACAATGCTGGCAATTAAAGATATTGAAATCGGACCCATTATTGTTTTTCAGTATTATTCATATCTGTGAATTTCCTTTGTTTGTATGTTTACAGGCACTATTGTGAATGTATCCAGTGTGACTGGTGTCAGAGCTGTAAGTCTATCAATATTTAATGCAATATATTACTTTTATCTATCATTTCTCTTGATGTGCATACAGTGTGTTGCAATAAGGTTGTACACATGACTTTGAATTAATAACATTTTTGAAACATTGTGAAAGAAAGTTTTCTGAGCTATGAAAGCATGGAAGTAAAGTACAATGTTTTATTGTTTTTTTTTTAATTACAGTTTAATTCACCTTTGCCAGTTTACATAAAAAATCTGATCCGTCCGTCCGTCCTTCCGTCTGTCCACAGTTTTCAAAATGCTTCTTCTTCGTTATTTTTCAACCGATTTTGATTCTGATTGTTTCATATGATAGGGCTAGGAGGGGGATTTAAAACTTCTACACAGAATCGTGAAATTAATTATCTATGCTAATTTATGCAAATTTATTCGAAATCACAAAAATGCTTCTTCTCCTTCATTTCTCAACCGATTTTGACATGGTTTGCTTTTTCTGGTAGAGCTAACTTTGGTACACTAAACTTCTACACAGAATTTTAAAATTGTTCCCCATTAATTAATTATGGTAATTTATGCAAATTTATTCCAAAAATAACAAAAATTGCTTCTTCTCCCTCATTTCTTGACCGATTTTGATTTGGTTTGTCTTATCTGGTAGAGCTAAATTTGGAACACTAAACTTCTACACAGAATTTTGAGATTTTGCTCCATTGATTATTTATGGTACTTTATGCAAATTTATTCCAAAAATCATTTAAAAAAGCACAAAAAATGCTTCTTCTCCTTCATATTGTGACCGACTTTGATTAGATTTGCTTTATATCATAGAGCTAACTTTGGTACACTATACCTCTACACAGAATTTTGAAATTTTTCTCCATTAATTAATTATGGTAATTTATGCAAAATTTATTCCAGAAAAAAACAAAAATTGCTTCTTCTCCCTCATTTCTTGACCGATTTTGATTTGGTTTGCTTTATCTGGTAGAGCTAAATTTGGTTTACTAAAATTCTACACAGAATTGTGAGATTTTGCTCCATTGATTAATTATGGTAATTTATTCAAATTTATTCCAAAAATAACAAAAATGCTTCTTCTCCTTCATTTCATTTTTAAAGTTTTGTGCAAAATATTAGGATGATTATTTGCAAATTTGATCCCTCACAGAAAACACCTGATTTGTGGATTAAAAAGAGGAGAAAAGAGAGGTTGAAAATTAAATGTTCAGAACGCATTTTGTTTTCAGCAAAGTGCTACTCCAATTTGCCATAAAAGATTTTTACTCACTAACTCCTTCAAAAAACTCTGTTCTCTTATTGTTTTCTCTCAAAGGGAGTAGCATTTCATCAAATAGCCCTTCTCAAATTGTATGGGATGTTACATTCTATGGCAGATATTTCACAATGAGCTTTGGATACAATTCTTGTGAATAATAGGATGTGTGATCTGCCTCCAAGTTGCGGAGGTTGGCAACATCTTGCACTCAAGGCAAGCACAACATCCAACACACCTGAGTGCAAAATGGCTGAAAGATCATAATATTTAATTTTGTTTTAATTCATCAGTATTATGCATGCATTGTTTTCATTCTCTTGTTACCTCCTAATTCTTCAATTTGTTTAAATATTTTAACAATTTTTTCACAATAACTAGTTTTGTCCCTTACAAAATTGTTATTTTGCCATATTTTTTTGTTGACAATTTACTGACTATTTATACCTCTGTCCTTTTCTTATCATAATAAAAGGTGAGTATGTTTACATTTATCTCTTACTAAGTTCGAGTCCTCCTTGTCATAAAACTATATATTTTTCAACCAATTTTCATTCCATTTCCTTTAGTTTCTATTTAATCTTGTACAGCTAAATGAAATTATGTCCCTTCCAGGGCATCAAATTTTTATTTTTTGACCAGTTTAAAAGTGTACCACATAAAATTTACGATATTTGTTGTTGCGAGATGCGGATGAGCGCTACGTCATTGACGTTCTGGTTTGAAAGTGTTTATAGCTTCAGAGTGGAACATGTCTTTCATTTAGCAGTCCATTTATTGCATTTTGTTTTTCAAGTTATGAAAAAAATCATACTGGTAGTTCTTAATAGTTAACCATATCAAAACATTTTAAAGAAACTGACGATTGTTGATATCTGCCTTAGTAAGAGAAAGTCTCTAATTGTATTAACTATTCACATGCCCTTTCTCTTTTTCTCTCTCTCTATCTCTCCCTCCCTCCGTCTATTGTTTTTCTTCTGCCCCCTGTCTATCTTTCGATCCCTCTCCCTCCTTCCCTTCCTCTCTTCCTCTCTTTCCCTTCTTCTCTCCATCGTTCCTCTCCCACTCTCTCTTCCTCTCCCACACTCTGACTCTCCATCTCTCTATCTTTATCAACAAAGATGCGTGGAATATTGACATACTGTATGTCTAAGACAGCATTGGACCACATGACGAGATGTGTTGCTGAAGGTAAATTTGTTGTTTTGTGGTGTTATACTTTTATTTAATATCAAATGATTATGAAGTAAACTGTAAAACCAAAATTATTATTAATTGCGCCCATTTCACAGACAGGGTATCCTTCATTCTCTTCATACTCCTCAATTGTTTACCTGTAGAATGTCAGGTAATTTTTTAAAGGCTGATTTTATACTCTCTAGCTATGCACAAGTTATTTTTTCAGGTGATCCGTACACTTTGAAACTTGCAGTCCCAAAGTTTAGTACTCATTTCATTCATGAAAATCACTTCTATCACAAATAACAAGATTTTGATAAAGAGAGTTCAAAAACCTTTACTTTCATTTGCCTATGGTTGCTAGAGCTATTAACCAGGGTAGTAATATCCAAAGTCCTTTTACTCCTGTGGAAGTGCATAGAGATGTTATCGTAATGACTAGGCGCTAGTTAAGAGTGGATTATTCTTGTTATCATTAACTGATGCTGTATTTTGTGTTTTATTTATATTTAACAGAATTGGCACCTCATGGAGTAAGAGTCAATGCAGTGAAGTGAGTTTTTGATCCCCCCTCCTCCTCTCTCTCTCTCTCTCTCTCTCTATCTCTGCCTCTCTTTATGTGTGTTTGTCTGTCTGTCTGTGTGTGTCTCTCTCTCCTCTCTCTCTCTCTTTCCATATCTATTTAATTTCTTATGATTTTCCTATGTATGGTACTTATGTACTTACTTACCTGTTTTATCTTCAGTGGCATGTACTTGTGTCGAGCTAAAAACAAAGAATAAGTATTATCTATCATGTAATTTATATATCCAGTCATCAAATTTATTTGTCGGTCTTCCTGCGTATATGATGATCCAAAATTTGCTCTGAGCTATATATCATTAGAATGATTGTGAAATAGATATGTTGAAGGAAACAATCATTCATTTGGGGAAGGAAATTCCACAGATTCAAATAAAGAGTCTGTTGTCAACATTATAAATATTTAACATTTTTCTCACCTTCACACTTGATGAAATACAAATTGTTTTTTGTTTCCTCATAGCCCTGGTGTTATCCAAACTCAGATCCATAAGCGAGGAGGAATGTCCGATGAGCACTACCAACAGGTTAGTAAAAGCTCATTACTTGTCAACAATTGTTAAATCTCTGTCAACCACAAAGATGGCAATTTATGCCCTCAATTTATTTCACAATTAGAATTAAAATCACATGATGTAACCTTTATAATTTGTGTCTATTTCTTACATCACTTTGTGATTTAAAAAAACCCCAACTATTTGTATAGCAAGTAATCTGGAAATGAGTGTAGAAATGTCATAACGTTTAAAAACAGAATCAACCTTTAATTTGGAGTGGTTTTGTGATCACCCCACTAAACTACATTCATGTTGGTGTATTTTCTTGCTTCCATCTGGGCTTGTATTCTAAAATCTATGTGATCTGTTTAATATGTTAGTGAATAGTATGTAATAATTGTCATTAATTAAAATGTATATGTTGAATTCGGCGTAATTGTTTTTTCATTGTTACTTCTGTTACTTTGTTTAGAATGCAGATGCTTTTATGTGATCTATTTTTTGTTGTTGTTTAAGTTTGACAAGTGCACCTTGACCATTTGATTTCAAGTGGATTTGGCGCCTCACAAATCTCATATATTAATATTATTATTATAACAAATTAAATCTGCAAGGAATTAACATTGGGGCTTGCTCAGATACCTCTCTAATCTGTAGGCATAAGTATACAGTAAGTGGTGTGCAGATATTAAATAATAATTTCTCCTAATCAAGATCTGTTATGACAATTAACATCTTTTGCTAAAATAAAAATTAACATAGTTTTCAGAATCGTACCAGAAGACATTAATTCACTTTATTTTGTTTTATCTCAATGTCCATAGTTCCTGGAGCATTCTAAGACGACTCACGCCATGCGTAGGACTGGTACAGTGGATGAGGTATCCCGGATGATGGCATTCCTGGCATCCAGCGACTCGTCCTTCACCACAGGAGAAACCATCACCATAGATGGAGGGCGCCACCTCTTGGTCAACACTGTTCAGAATTAGAAATCTCTATTCTGTCTCTTAATCTCTCATCGATGGTTAAACCTTTGCCATATGTAATATTTTTTTTCTTCTCTCCATTTCATGGAATTGATAAGTACGATGCGGGTAATGATTTGTAGTTTATTTGTTTGTGCCAGAAGCGCTCTTATTCATATTTTTAAAATGGTAATGGTTAAGCATCCTTTAAAAGGAAATTTATCGTGTTATATTGTCATGTTATTCAAATTTAAGATGGTCTCACATAGTAGAATATATATAGTCCACTCCAAAAAAAAAGAAACCAAATCAACAACAAAACTCTATAGTTACATTTGTGCGTTCATCAAAGCAGATTTGAACACTTTTGTTCGGAGCGTCCAGGGCAAATATTTGGCAAATGTGTAAAACACTCAAACATTTTGGGGACTGCAGTAAAATGGGAGGGAGTATGTGTACCGTATCCATATTAGTACTCAACTAAGGATGCCTTGTATTTTCACACCTAAACTAAGAAGTAATAGTTGTATATAAAATTATGTCATTTCCATAGTGCTTCCATAATAATCATAATTGTGTTCACCCAGAGAAGCCTCATTCAGCATCAATGCTGTTCTTCCCGAGGGTTCTGCAGTTATTTCTACCTCAGCCATTGCTAGGCACCAGTTTACACCTGGGTTGGGGAGAGTGCATGCCAAATATGGATTAATGCCTTGCCAAAGGACGCTAATGCCAGTCTGGGATTTGGACCCTCAATCCTTGGATTGAGAGTTGAATGAATAAAGCACTATACCACACAACACATCCACGCCTAAGTACTATTATATACGTCATTCATATCTTCTTGTTCATTGATTGGTTAAAAGTGTGTCGCATGATAAAAAATAAACACACTATTTTGCAAAAAGTATTATTTACGGGTAGCAAAAAGTAACACTGCAGTACTCATGTCGCAGTGCGTAAAGTATTAAAGTAAATTGAACTTCGACGTTGAGTATGAGAATACGACATTCTGTTGACATCCTATGAATTAATTTATGCATGAAGTATATAAAACAAATATATACTGCCTTTATTCAAGTCTCTGGATTAAAACTATGGTTCCTCGGCGACTCCAATACTACTATTGGAGTCCCCTCTTGCCCATAGTTTCAATCAGAACCTCTCAAGACAGAGTATATTTGTATTAGACTAATTTGTATTCCATTTGCCACAAGCATACCTGTAAATAGAGAATTGTATGTTTTTTTCCTAGTGTGAGTGTTCATTTCTGTCTGTATTTCATTTTCATTTATGTGAAGGGTTTGTTTGGGTTGGTATTCTGTATGGTTTATATTCACTATTCTATATCTCTAATGATTCTCATTCCTTTTCAGGACTTCTAAATCAACAAGAAATAATACAAACAGTCCTTCTAATAGGACTATCCATATGGTTGTACCGCAAATATACTCTCTAAGATGCTGTGTGAAGTAACATGTACATACATGACCAAGGCCTTCTTGTAAAACAGTGTCACAATCACTGATGAAGCCACCCTGGAGAAGAAACAAAGAGACTTAATAAATAAGTAATGATTTCAAGGTGACCTACTATATTGGTATACAAGATTAAAAATGAAGTTGAGTTCTGGTCAAGCTGTTCCATGGGAAAGAAATCATTGAGAAATAAGGTTGATTAGGTTGTACATAAAATGATTGTGTATTTTGGGCGTTTTAAATCATCAAAATGATAAGAAATTGACAGTCTTGCTGAACATCACAGACAGTGAACAGCACTGCACACAGAAATTGGTATGAGGGACTACACACACACGTTTAGTCTAAACTTTTAAGCTATTTCTCATCATTTTTCAAATATCAGAGCATATGACTAGTTGTCCTTTTCAGGGGATATTACTACTATGATATTCTTCTGTCAAAGAATAAAAAGTTTTCACCAAATTATTTTTGTTCACCTTTTCCAGAACTCGAACTTTTCTTTAAGTTGCTTGAATTGTTGTCCAATAGCATCATGATAGAATACTGACTTAGTACACAAACATTTCTATTGTTATTTTGTTGAAACATTTACCATGGTGATAAATACAAACGCAATGGCTGAATTTCAAAATTTATGAATGCAATTATAGTTACACTGGCAGAAGAGAAACTTGTACACTATTTGATCTCATGGTACAATATGTATTCGGCCATTTGCTTTAACTTGTCATATCCATCTTATTACAATAAAACATATCCAAGTTTGCCTCCTTTTGTGCTCAAACTTGATGGAAATTCTGTGATGACTATCAAATATGTATATGACTATGGCAAGAGTTCCTTAATGTTTTGTTGGTCTTGCATTATTTTGTATTACAATCATGGCATAAAATGTATTTGATACTGAAATTATGAAATTATAGAGTAATTGTTTTACTAAATAAGAATATAAATTAGAAGACATCGGTGTATTTTTATCAATTTCATTGTCGAAATCGATAAAGTCTGAATGGTTGTGCAGTGATTGAATGTTATATCTAATATCAATGATTGTTGCCACAATGATGACATGATTTTACAATAAAATTAGTAGTACATATAGTAGCTCATTTTTGTGCACTTCTTTCTTGAATAGCTTGTCAGCGTCTTTGAGCATACTTGTGTATGATCGATGGTTTGTATGCTGGATGCTAAATAGTCTAAAACTAGAAACTTAGTCATCATGAACCTTTAGCGACGGCCATTTTTGCATCAACAAATTCGTTCAATTCAGTACTTCTCAAAACACAAATGAAAAGAAAGGAATCAGTGTTGTAGAATAACGTACATGTATTCTCTGTCTTTATTTTTCTTCTAATAAATAGGTATGCCTACAGAAGCATATACACTATGTAGTTATGAACTCAGATTAGAAATGACAGGAAAATTAATTCTATCATTCTAATGAAACATCACCAGACCGTCAACAGACCGAACATAGCACTACATTACCCAGAAAGGCCGATAATTGGTCAGTTTTGGGAGTGTGAGACTGGGGTATTAAATACAAACTCTGCTTGGGACAAGACAGGAATTACATAATCGTGGTATAAATTTTAATTGTCTTCCTCATATCGCTTTTGCAATCTTCAGTTCATCTTTGTGATAGGCTGCACAGCCCTTTGAAGATTACCAGAAAGTAGAATTTTGTACAATGCATGACGACGCATTTATTACAGCTAGCCACTGAAGGGTTTAATTGCTTGACAATGGATGGGTACAGAAGGCTTTATGAAACTGATTTACTGTAGATTACCCCCAAAAAAAAAAAGGGATATGCATGCATGTTCTCTAGCTTTTGGAATGTCATAATGCCCAAAGATTATCTGCATGGCTTTCTTGATAATGCCATTCAGAGTATCATTAAGCATCATTGTAGATCAGGCAACGGGAAACCATGCAATCTAGCAGGACTTGAGAGTCTAGATCTGTTAAATTTCTTTCCATTTCTCCCGATTTGATGAGTCTCTGACAAAGAAGACGTCTTGTTTCCTAGTCTTGTTTACATCTACCCTGATATGGTTACTAGCTTGCTTCAGTCCAAGGAATCTACAGGATACACCTGTTCCATTTCTGTGTCTCTCCTTTGTCTTGTGGATGTTTTGATGAGTTTCTTACTGACAAAGAAGACACTGCATTTTCTAGTCTTGTTGACATCTACCCTGATAAGATTCCTAGCTTGTTTCAGTTTGAGGAATCTACACTTCAGATTTTTTCGGTGACTCCTCAGGCTCAAAATGTTTTGATGATTGTGTCTCTGATGAAGTAGTCATGTAGTTCCTAGTCTTGTTAAGGTATACCCTGATGATTTCTGGCTTGATCCATTTGGAGGAAACATCAGTTCACCCTTTTTAGAATCTCTCTTCATGATGTTTTGATAAGTTTTTCTCTCACAAAGAAGTCGTACAGTTTTCTTGTCTTGTTGACATCGATCCTGATAAGATTCCTAGCTTGTTTCAGTTTGAGGAAACCCAGTTTCTGAGCTTCACTGAGGAAAGTCTGTTTGTATTCAAAGTATGCTTCCGGATGATCCTCAATGTAGCACAAAGCTGTGAAAATCAAAATGTACAAATACTTGATCAACTTCTAGTAAGCTTTAATCATATCAAGTAATCCACTTTCCCCTCATAAATGTATGCTATTCTATTGAATACCAAATGACATGGATGAAGTATGATGAATTTGCAACTCAAGCACCCCAATTTAAAAATAAATAAATAAAAATAATAAATTACAATACAGCTTCAATATCCTACAAAAATTTTAACCTGAAGCTGGGTTTAAGCTTTTGTCCAAAGTCTGGTCTAACAAAGGAAGTTAGTCTGAGGTTTTAAGTTTTCCTTTTGTTAACTGTGATCTCAGACCCCGGGTTGGGTTGAACTAAATTAGTTAAATAAGGGCCGTTGGGTTTGGATAAGAACATAGTACACAAATCAATAAGTCTCTTTATTACCTCCTTTTCATTCTCTGTTAGCTTGTCGTACCCAACAAAACCAGTCAGATCTAGAGGTGGCGTCTGCTTGCGAGCTGGAATTAAAAAATAGTTAACAACAAAATAAGTTAGATTACCTTTAAGCAAGTTAGAGTTAGGAAGCCACAAAACAACAATAGCATGTTAATTTGAGAAAAACATGATACACAGTCCAGTATACTGTCATTTATCTCTATCCTTTAAAAAAAATTCAGTTTAAAGGATGATGGAATATAAATTAAAGAGATAATCAAATACAAAAAATCAATCTTAACTTCTGATATAAAATGACATTGCATTTCAAGAGAAAATATCTAAAAAATCATTAACCTATTGTTGACTACTGACACACAATATACATAGGCTTTTCTCATTCACTAAAATGTGGAATAACTTTGCTTAAAAACTATACATACTTGTGCAGTGTTAAGAGCATTGACAGGACAAGGAATTTTGTGGATAGTCTGATCAACCTATAGTAAATGTTCTTACCTATAATCGTACTCTACTCAACTTTTTCATATTTTCTCTCCAATTCATTCAAAGTAGACACCAGTGACCATTCACCTGTGGTTCCTAATACTCAACAGGAATTTTCCTAGATGCTGTGCTTTTTTTCTTCTTCACTTTTCCAACTCAAGACCACTTAAGGTTCCTTTTGATATATTTTCCTAATAATTTCACAACATGAATTTACATAAACATATTAAAAAATATTCATATAAAAAAAAATCAACTCATTTTTTTACCTGTGCCTGCCACAACTGGAGGCAATTCCTTGTGACCAGTATCACTGTGAATCAAGATAATGACAAACATTGAGAATTAATTAATATCACGATCATGAATTATGCATACCTTATATGAAAATTAAAAGACCCCTAACAAACTGGGATTAGATGTACATGGATATACATCATGTCATATACTGTATACAAAGGTCTCATCACTTTCAATTTACTGTATAGCCAGAAGGTCAATACATAGCAATCAGCTCTAAGCCTTATATTGCAAAAATGGCTTTAGGGTACCTTACTTTACATTTGAATTCCGAATATTCTTCCAAAGTTAGGCAACTTTGTCTCTACTCCCAAGGCTTGAATGCCAGACATTCATAATCAAGACACACCACAGGAAAACTACAGTACATGGTAAAGAAATAACCTAGTGTTTGTGAGTGACCTGGAAAATATTTCATCAATTACAAAATGCGGCTGCTTTAAACAATGAGGTGGTACGTCTCATGGATGAAAAATATGAAATATTTCTTTCATATGAAACCAAAAATCATGAATATCACAGATAGAATGGAAATTTCAATAAATCTAGACAACTATAGGTGTGCCTCTCAGCAATGTACACCACAGATACTTACAGAAGAGCTTGTCTTTTGAGCCATTGCTCACATGCGTTAGGATCCCTTGTGATGGCTACGACTTCACCCAGTAGGTTCTTCCGATCCTTCATCTGTTCTCTTCTACACTTCAATCGGTTGTAAACATCAGCACCTGAAGATCAAAGTAATGAATCAGAATTATTCGGAAGAATGACCATCTTTAATCTGAAATTCTGCAATTTTCTGCTTCTCAATGTTATGGAACTTCATAGATGAATATTTATAACTTTTATTTCTCACCTACCCCCCATCCCACACCCACACAAATACCCTGTAGAACCATTACCCCAGACGAATTTTCACCTAGGCAACCACCCCTTAGTATAACTATGCCCTAGGATGATTGTTCCCACAGACAACAATATCTTAGTTCACTAACCTAGAACAAATAACCCCTCCAAAAATTACCCTCTGACAGCATCTGAGGTCATAGTTAATTCATGTGGAAGTTGCTTTGGGGATAGGGTGAAGGAATAGCAGTATTCCAGGGGTAGCTGTCCTAGAATGTTTGTGTTGATCACAATGAAAGAACATGACCACAAGTCTCCAACACTTGAGGAGAAAAATTACAGATGAAGAAAATAATATGCCCTGGGGGGTGTTTCATAAAGCTGTGCGTAAAGTTACAAATGACTTTAGGAATGACTTGAATATGAAGAGCCAAATGGGATGCCCAAAGTTTTTCCTGACATTTTAACAAAGTGTTGCTGTATTTCCCATAATCTCAATTAAATTGTAGCCAAAAATACACTTTGCATTAAAATGTTTTGTTAATAATGATAAGGTTAATCTACATTTGCATATTTCAACTTTAACATGCAATTAAAAGGATTTGAGAATCCCATTTAGCTCTTCATATTCAAGTCATTCGTAAAGTCATGCGTAACTTTACGCACAGCTTTATGAAACACCCCCAGGACCAAATAAAACATTAAAGGGCCTTAATGTAAGAACCATGACATTAAAGGACTGTAATGCAAAAAATCAAATAAGAAAATAATAGAGCATACTTTTTTCTATTTCTGTTCTTACCTACAAATGTCTTGATACCATTCCTTCTGTATTCCTGTAGCTTCTTGATTTCAGTCTTCAGGTCCTGTTCATCTGAAATTCATACAGAAAATACAGCGACAATATCAATAACGGTAAAACTCAAGGGAACTCGATAAAACCACTGTATTATCATTATTTTGTATATCAACCATAGCTATTTAAAACCAACAATTGTTTAAATATGACACCAGTAGGGGGTTGTCAAAACCAGTGAGGGGACATGGGGGTCCTGCTACAGCACATCCATTCAGAACATGCTCAATGCATTGAATCCATGGCGATCAGATCGTTTGTTGATACATCCTATTTTTATAGGAAAATAGAGAGATATATCTGATGGTATCCTTGACAGGTTAACTCATATTAGATTTACTCTATATATTGATTCCCCCCCCCCCTTGTCACATGGATATGCAGCATGGATATTGTCATATTGACTTCTGGATATGAATCAAGTGAAATTTCTTTCATAACATCAATAAATGTTCTGTCGCATCTTCTTTGATAACCCTTTCTTTGCATGGAATGTAGGAATGCTCATCTCCCTTGTGCAAATGACTGAAACTAAATTTGTATAAATGTAAATGTTGTAAATGTAGAGGTGTCGTGGTCTAGCGGATACGTCGCTGGACTGTGGATCACATGGTCTGCAGTTCAAGTAGTGCCGTGGCACTAATGTTCTTTGGCAAGATATTAATCCACATTTGTCACTCTCCACCTAGGTGTAAATGGATAACAAATATGTCAGAGCACTACATATTTGGCCATCAGCTATGACTGGGGTAATAATGTTGGAGCACCATGACGGACATGAGCGCTATATAAGAAGCCCACATCGTCATAATGAGGGAGATGTGAGTTGGTCTCGTGATAGGTTCACTTGGTCAGCTCTCTGTCTTCGCCTACTAACTGGCTCAGGCAAACCCTGGCTTGTAACTGAGTAACGTCTTTCTGATGGTGACATTAAAGGTCGGTCCCTAGACATAGATAATCATATCCTATTGTTACATGTCTGTAAAAACCCAATTACACACACACACACACAATAACTATATACTAGTACTCACATATGAGCCCTTCAATGAATTTGTCATGGGCGACTGGCGTGTGAAGACGACATAGTCTGTGCATCTTGTCCACCATGTCACGGATTGCCTGGCTGTGTGTTCTCTCCACCACTGTAATCACAATCAACAAGTACACAATACATTTAGCAAACAGATCAAACTAGAGATGATATGAAAGGAAGTGTCTGAACTGTGCCCCGTCTTATAAAGAGTTGATATTAATTGCAACTTATTTGCGATTGAAACTATGCACATAAGAGATAGGAGACTGTCGTGGTCTAGTGGATACGTCATCGGACTGTCATTTACATGGTTCACAGTGTGAGTCCAACCGCGGCACCAACATCCTTTGGTAAGACATTAATCTACATTTGCAACTCTCCACCCAGGTGAAGTACATGGGTACCCAGTATGAAGTAATTCCTTGACTGCTTTAGCACCATATAATGGCGGCTCAGCTACAGCTAGGCCCGAGTAAGTCGGGAATTTTATAAACCGGGTCCCGACGGCCTTGCACCGATCGTGACCCGATGTCCCGACATCAGCTAGCAGGATCTGTCACTTGCCTCCATAAATAGTGCATTTCATCAGTATGCCCCTTAAAAGTGACCTTTTTTATCAATCAAATAAATCAACACATGCGTACCTCGGCTCAGATCGGTATATTCTCCTATTTGACATTATTTTCATCCATGTTTGGCGATGTTTAGTGCAATTATCATGCCTCTAAAAATAAATAAACTGCGGCAAAAATAGAAAGAGAACATTCGAGCCGCCATTTTGATTGATGCAGGATGACTAAATCAGGTTAAAAAACATTAATGTTAGAATAATAAAACGGCTTTCTAAAAAATTCTTCTTTTACAACATAACGATCGAATGATTTTTTAAAGCTGATAATTACTTAGTAATCACAACAAGTTTTGATACTGATAGCTGTTGCAAGGCAAGTTCGGACTAGTCACGGAAGGAATGTGCAATACACTTCATTAGCTGTAATATGTGCCGAAACGAACCGAAACAAATACGTGATCGTACAAAGAAATCATTCAAAACTACGAGAGCACAATTGGAAAGACAACAACCACTCAAAATTACCGTAATCAGATACATAACTTGGACAAAGAATTCAATAGTTGTCCAAAAAAATGCCACAGAAATTGTGATATTCGAGGCGTTACTGGGTACATTTTTATGGAAAGAGGCCTGCTGCACATAATCTAATCACTATGCTCGAATCCATTGTTATACAGCTTTTTACCGTAGAGGGCAGTATAGTTGATTCTAGCCAGCATGTGCATGTGATCAACATACACAGTACATGTGACGTACACGTACCTCGCAGCAGAACCATTCCAATAATAGGGTAGGAGCCCCCGGCATACATATTCATATATGTGTGATGGGGGGGCCCCCATGGCATTTGTACAACAACAAATCAATGTTATATTACCTTACACATTATTTGTGGACTACGAGGCGACGCCCCTGTCCCACACCCTTATATGATATTCTTGCCGGGGGCTCCTACCCTAATATCGTTCAGTAGGTCCTAAGGAAGCCCTGTACCAAAAATGGCATTTGTACAACAACAAATAAATGTTAAATTTCCTTCTAAATTATTTGGGGCTACGGCGACGCCCCGCCCCACCCTTATATGATATTCTTGCCGGGGCTCCTACCCTAATATCGTTCAGTAGGTCCTAAGGAAGCCCTGTACCAAAATGGCATTTGTACAACAACAAATAAATGTTATATTACCTTCTAAATTATTTGGGGCTACGAGGCCACGTCCCCGCCCCACACCCTTATATGATATTTTTGCTGGGGGCTCCTACCCTAATATCGTTCAGTAGGTCCTAAGGAAGCCCTGTACCAAAAATGGCATTTGTACAACAACAAATCAATATTATAAAATTATTTGGGGCTCGAAAAAGACGCCCCTGCCCCCACACCCTTAAATTAATTTTTTTTGCCGGGGGCTCCTAGCCTAATATCGTTTAGTAAGTCCTAAGGAAGCCCTGTACCAAAAATGGTGCTTTTATCCGGCAAGTAACGATAATCGATAAATTTGACGCTAAGCCACCTGACTAAAAGTAGAGTATATTCATATGTAGATGGGCTTTTATATAAAAGTCCATATCATTATTATTATCATTTAGCAACACACATAAAAATAGAGTGGATTTGACAGGAATAGTCTCAACTGCCCAGCCTAATTTTCACATTCAAGTGAATTGAATTGGAATGACATAGCTCTTTATTTCAAGCAGTGTCATATTCATGTCAAACATGTAACTGTCATGCAATACAAATCTGAGTGAATCTCAAATACTGTAAAAACATAAATCCGTCTGGTAAATAGATTTGAGCGCTCAAGCTAAATACTATACTACACAAAGCTTTGTACTGATTGCAAAGCCTATTAATGGTTGAGCTCTATGTCATATGCGGAAATTGAAATGGATAGAAATTCAAATTCATAAGAGATGTATGGCATAAATAAATAGCTGAATGGTACATGCACATTGACTGTCTTCCTTTAAAATTTCACACTACAAATGCAATCAAACTTCTCTTTTGGGTACCGGTATTGAAAACATTTCTACTCACTTTGAATTCTTAATAAGTTGATTAGGCCCAAGTTTCTGACGATTCTGGAGAGAAAAGAGAGTCAAACAGCATGAACATACTTTATTATAAATACACTTCTATCGATATTTATTACTACATTCAGATGACAGAAATCTGTGAAAATTAAGTTAAGGACCCCAAATTTTACAGGAGACCTGATAAAACTGTTCCTGACCAAAAGAAAAAAAGACAAAAATCTTCCAACTTAATCATCTTTTTATTCACACAGGAGGAATGCAGCTGAGTTTTAATCTTATCGCCATCTTGCTTGCAAATTACTACTCCAGCTACAAAAATATCTACTATGATTATTGTAAAAACTGTTATTTCTGGAAACACCATAATCTGAAAGTTATTACCAAGTACTCTGTGTATCTCACTACAACATCTTTTGAGTGAAATAACTGTTAGTTACAGTCAAGTTTTAAACAATCATATATCTCATCTTACTGGTAATACAGCAAACTAAGCAACAAGTATGACTCACAACTTTCTCCTGTATCTCTCTGTCTGTCTGGAATGGTAGATATCCACTGTGGTGAATTTCAGCTCTGTATAAAATAAGGGGAAGGAAAAAAAAAGAGTTTAGGGAGGAAGAGAAAAAGATAGACAGAGAGAGAAAGAAAGAGAGAAAGAGAGAAAAAAGAGTGAGAGACAACAGACATACAATTACAGTCAGAGAAAGAGAGAGAGAGAAAGAGAAAGAAAGAGATAGAGACAGAGACAGCAAGATAGAAAGAGAGATAGATAGAGAAAGACAGAGTGACAGAATGAGAGATAGATAGAGAGAGAGAGAAAGAGAGAGAGGGGGAAAGGGGGTGGTGGAGAGAAAGAGGGGAGGGGGCATACAGTGAGTGCGTTCCAAGATTTGAATAACTACATAATTACATGAAAGGCTACATCAATTGTTGGGAATTATTGGTATTAAATTCTTACAGCACTAAGGATAGCATTCCTTTAGATGAGACTTGCTTTGGTATGTCACTATGATAAAGTCATAAATACAATATCTTCAAGTTTGAAACCCTCACCCACCCACATACATATACATGAAACATTTCCACTTACCTTCTAAGAGCTCATCTGTCTCATTATGGAAATATATGTCCTTGATGTCTAGCTCAGCATAATTATCATATTCCTATGGGATTAATAAAGTCAAATCAAAAGCCTTAATGGACTGTCTCCAGCTCATCATCACTACCATGACTAAACTCAAAACAAAAAGGTAACAGTGAGGATGAAAGATACCATGGAATAATCATAAAATAGCACATAGACCTCAGTCAAACTTAACTTCTTAAACTAGACTTTAGCCTGAGGCTTCAACCCGATTTGAACAATATAATTTACTTTTGAATTTCACCTTTTTTCATCTTGAAATAAATACACCAAAATGTAATTTCTAAGAAAATACTCTCTCCTTTTCATAAAAAAATTAACACTGAACGAATGCAATTTTATCTGTAGGATTTTTTCCATAATATTCCTGACTCTCCAAATCCTGGGGTCAACAAGACTGACAAAACCAAGTGAGTCGGTGACATCATGCTCGATCACTTAGTATCCCAAAGTCAATTTCTAAAATCAATTTAATATCTAATTTCAACCCTGGTCCTGACCCTCGACCTGACCTAACTCTAAACTTCACATACATGTAAAACCCTATTGCAACACGAGCCCTAACCCTAAATCTTTGACCACAATAAAGCCTGAAGCAAATGTTGCTTGAGTGGGTGTTGGAGTATAGACACACATGCACTGCTCGACTGTGTTTCTTCTAATGCATATATGAAAGCTCTTCATTCAGAGCAGTGCATTTATTCATTTTCTTTTTCTTTCTTGAGTAATCCACACAAATACAAGGCACTGCTTTTTAGTGGATTTCTCAATTTCCTTTAAAATTCGACTTCATTTATAACTAGATGGAACTTCAACTGCGCGCAGTCGATGATGCCTCCGCCATAGAGCAATTTTACAAACCAAAATGGAAGCAATTTTTAAAATTCAAGTTTGATTGTAATCCATCTGTTGGTTCTAATGACCCCAAATCTAATCAGTTCATTGGCTCTGCAAGATACATACATGACCCAAGTTTGGCGGTAATCCATCAATCGGTTCTTGAGATAATGTGATCACAAGCTATTAGGCATACATAACGAGCCCTGTGACCTTTGACCTCGTGACCCCAAATCTAATCAGTTCATTAGCTCTGCAAGATACATACATGACCCAAGTTTGGCGGTAATCCATCAATCGGTTCTTGAGATAATGTGATCACAAGCTATTTTGCATACATAATGAGCCCTGTGACCTTTGACCTCGTGACCCCAAAGTCTAACCAGTTGATTAGCTCTGCAAGATACATACATAACCCAAGTTTGGCGGTAATCCATCAATCGGTTCTTGAGATAACACGATCACGAGCTATTTTTGCATACATAATGAGCCCTGTGACCTTTGACCTTTGACCTCGTGACCCCAAAATCTAATCAGTTCATTAGCTCTGCAAGATACATACATGACCCAAGTTTGGCGGTAATCCATCAATCGGTTCTTGAGATAATGCGATCACAAGCTATTTTTGCATACACAATGAGCCCTGTGACCTTTGACCTTTGACCTCGTGACCCCAAAATCTAATCAGTTCATTAGCTCTGCAAGATACATCCATGACCCAAGTTTGGCGGTAATCCATCAATCGGTTCTTGAGATAACGCGATCACGAGCTATTTTTGCATACATAATGAGCCTTGTGACCTTTGACCTTGGACCTCGTGACCCCAAAATCTAATCACTTCATTAGCTCTGCAAGATACATACATGACCCGAGTTTGGCGGTAATCCATCAATTGGTTCTTGAGATAACGCGATCACGAGAACGGGACGTACGTACGGACGTACGTACGTACGTACGTACGGACGTTGTAGCGGAGGCATAAAAAAATGAAGGTCAAATGGCCAGGTGGTTAGAATAGCAGAGTATCAACTAAGTATCTAACACAGGCCTGGTCTCAAGCACACAAATGCAGACAGTTTATCTTGGATGCAATGCAAGCAATGTGGAAGAAAGGAAGAGGATGCCACCCATACTAGTTTCCTGAATGACCCTCCAGAATCTCTAAGTTGTTGATTGATTGTTGTTGCAGACATGAGTGATGGAGTGAGTGTTTGATCACATGCCTAGCCATATATTTTGGTGAGAGCCCTCCATCAGTTATTCTTTCTAATTGACTGCTCGGGCAGGACTAGATCAGGTTGGAATATCCCGATATCCAAAACCTAAATTGGTTACAATATTTACACTTTTCGTTCTGAAGCAGAAACAGGTACATGTATCACCATTAGGCCTACAAAAAAAAGATGTTGTGGTGGTGGTGGTGGTTATGTTACTGACTGCTAAGAAAGCATAAATGCTTGTTAGTCTTATGACCATTTAGGCATTTAGGCAAATAGTCATTTGGTCTAATCTCCAATTAGCCTACTACCCATCTAGTCCATTGTTCATTTAGTCTGATAACCAGTTAGTCTAATCCCAGTTTGTCTAATGCCCTTTAGGTGCCAGCACATGGGTCGGTCGGTCGGTTAATTTTTTTTTTTTTTTTTTTTTTCCTCTTTGGGCTAATATTTTTCAGTTTTGAATGCTTGAATACACATTTTTTTATTCATTAAACATTTTTTTTCTAAAAAAATGTTTAAAAAAAAGGAAATTAATAAAAGCTGACAGTAGATTTTAAAATTTTTGGGTCGGTTGCAAAGGGCAATACAACATTTTTTCTTGAAGCCTTATAAAGAACATGTCAAACTCATCAAAGAAACAAAGCGCTTAAAAAAAAAAAAATCGTCTTAAAAAGTTTGTTCATGATGATGGTCCAACACCTATAGTGGTACAGTAAATAGTTGAGGTTATGTCATGCCATAAAATGAAAGTGACTGTCTCCAAGCAATTGGGAAAGACTGATTATCTAATAAATAAAAAACACTTATGTTTACTGCGAGGTTGGGAATTGTCCGCAAATGATACGAAGTTGACTCAATCTTGTTGAAAAGCAAAGACTCGCAAAAGTTTATGGGACTACACAAACAAAGGGCACAAATGTTTAGTCCGAAAACGAGGGCATTTGACAAGCAATCCTTTAATAGTGAATTGCCGTTCGTCTACTACCCAATTTAGTCTGTTCCTATATGGTCTACATGTACCCAACCCGTCTACTATCCACATGGTCTAATAATAATTTTGGCTACTTATCATTTGGTCTAATGACCATTTAGGCTAATAAGCCTTTGGTCTAATCTCCAATTAGCCTACTACCCATTTGGTCCAATGTTCATTTAGTCTGATAACCAGTTTGTCTAATGCGCATGTCGTCTACCATCCATAAGGTCTAATAATCATTTGATGATTATTATTATTCATGATTAAATGATTGTTGGACCATGTGGATAGTAGACAGGCTGGGTGCAGACCATATGGCAATAGACCAATGGGCAAGTAGACGAACTGGTAGTAGACCAAACGGCAATAAACCATCCTTTCCAGGGCACATTTCTATTCTTCCAAACTAACAAAGAAAAGAACGGAAAAGCTCACAAATTATTTTTCACCTTCACCAGCACCCAACCTCCTATTTAAAGCCCATCTGCACTAGTTTGGCCAGGAGGGATTAGACCTCCCTGCATGGTCACTGACAGGTGGTTATCTCATCAAATCAGCTCTCAATTAACATAAGAAATTAAAAAGTTTTTAACCCTTACTTAACTGGGGGGGGGGGGAGGGAGCCTCGAGGCCCCCAAACAAATTTTGTTGCGCATGAACCGCCATGTTTTCGGCGATGCTGCTTCATGAGTTTTTTCTTTCAAGTCTTACGGATCTTTTGACACCAAGTTTTTGAAAATCAGACATTCAGCTAGAGAGTTACTTGACCTATTGTGACCTAAGGTCAAGCCGAAAATTGAGAAATTTGTCATTTTGTGTACAAAATGAATGGCAAAGTGAAGTTTCTAGTTTGGTCTATAAATCAGCATAATTTTACTCTTTAGAGTTTAGTTATCATTTATTCAAGCAAAATATTGATACGTAACAACCTCAAGTATCAGAAGTCCTAAAACAATACAATACATAAGATTAAGAATTAATAACAATAGAATACAAAAGAAGTTCATAAAACAATGAAATACATAAGAATTGAAATAGACATGGACAATTTTTTTATGTGATAATGCCCGATAGGCTTTTTAGAAACTTTTGCCACAAAATCAACTCTGTAAAAGCTTTATTTATGTAATTGTTAATAAAAATCATTATTCATGAATTTGATTTGCATAAATTAGCATAATTGATAAAATAAGTAATTTTCAGCAAAATTATAGTGAGGTCTCTTCCTTTATGCAATTGCATAAATTAGCATAATTGATAAAATAAGCAATTTTCAGCAAAATAATAGTGAGGTCTCTTCCTTTGCGCAATTTCTCAAGACGCGTGCCAAATTTCGAGGCAATCGGTCCCTCCCCCAGTCAGGGAGGTGCTCAAAATAGCCCAGTTAAGTACGGGTTAAGTAACGGAACATATTTCAAGTGGTTCTTGACATATCATGACAAGTCCTATACATGTAGTCTGAATTTTCAAGTTGACCTCTATGACCTTTGACATACATGTACTCCAAAATCTAATCTGATCGTTTTCCTATGGTGATATATATACTATCCTTAAGTTTGAAGTTTAAAATCTCAAATGGTTCTTGAGATATCGCGATAACGAGCTGAAGACATGGAATTTCACAAGTTGACCTCTGTGACCCTTGACCTACATGCTCCAAAATCTAAACAGATCGTCTTCCTATGGTGATACATACTATCATTAAGTTTGAAGTGAAAATTCTCCAGTGGTTCTTGAGATATCGCGATAACGATCTCAATGTATGGAATTTCATAAGTTGACCTCTGTGACCCTTGACCTTTGACCTACGTGCTCCAAAATCTAATCAGATTGTCTTCCTATGGTGATACACACTATCATTAAGTTTGAAGTTTAAATCTCCAGTGGTTCTTGAGATATTATGATAACAATCTCAATGTATGGAATTTCATAAGTTGACCTCTGTGACCCTTGACCTTTGGCCTACGTGCTCCAAAATCTAATCAGATCGTCTTCCTATGGTGATACATACTATCCTTAAGTTTGAAGTTTTACATCTCCAGTGGTTCTTGAGATATCATGATAACAATCTCAATGTATGGAATTTCATAAGTTGACCTCTGTGACCCTTGACCTTTGACATACGTGCTCCAAAATCTAATCAGATCGTCTTCCTATGGTGATACATACTATCCTTAAGTTTGAAGTTTAAATCTCAAATGGTTCTTGAGATATCGCTAACAAACTCAATACAAGGAATTTCATAAGTTGACCTCTGTGACCTGTGACCTTTGACCTACGTACTCCAAAATCTAATCAGATCGTCTTCCTATGGTGATAAATACTATTCCCGAGTCTTAAGTTTAAATCTTAAATGGTTCTTGAGATATTGTGATAACGGTCAAACGGGACGGACGTACGGACGTACGGACGTACGGACGGACAACCCGAAAACATGATGCCTCCGGCACCACCTTCGGTGGCGGAGGCATAAAAATATCATGCTTATTAAATATCCTGTATCCTAAAACACGTTTATAACTTATCGACATTTCATAGTGTATAATCAAAAATAAGTTTCATTTTCTGTTTTATTGTAAATGTAATTTGATATTAATTTTTATTTGAGCATTTTTTCATGATTTTTGGAAATAAAATCATTTGAATTGAGCAAATGCCTGTCACCCATCAAGTACTTACCATATTAAAGTCTGATCTAGCTGGCATATAACCTGCCATCTCTGATGAAGCCTTCTGTGAGTCTCTGGCTGGTCTAGGAGGATCCTCACACACTGACAGAAGTGCAAAATGGGTAGATCATATTAGTCGTCTGTTTGAATGATCATGTTATAAAGTTAACCTCACAATAGATGAAATTTTTGCTGGCATATAACCTGATCTCTAGCTTTCTGTGAAGTCATTTGCAGGTTTTTGAAGATCCTCACACACCCAAATTATCAGAAATGTACAAAGAGTTTTGTATTTGTTATATTTTTTAGTGATCAAAGTAAACACCAGTGTAAATACCATCAGCGTACATGTATGTGCAGGAATGCTTATGAGACCTCTTGAAAGCACACATGAGTTTGATTTGGAATTTGATTATTTAATAATTGACTTATTATTCAAAATCTGTATTGTCCATTTTGTCATTATTGACCAACCAAAGACAACACGTTTCGAATGAGATATACTTTCATACAAAAGCAAGCAGGATATTCATTCATATGAAACCATGAAACCATATGCTTTCAGGTAAACCATTTTCTTTCATATTTCACATGAAACCATATGAATTCAAAATGAAGAATACTTAACACTCATTTCCTTCCTTCCCCAGTACTCCACCTTCTCTTACATGCATGTAATCAATAAGTTTTCAAATCTTCTTTGGGTAAAACATTACCAAAATACTAAGAGAGTTTGAATTGTATGATACCCGTTAGAAGATCGCTAGGCTAGGATAACGGAATAATGACACTTACTTCTGTACGGTAGACTTGTACGCTTAGTAAGCTCAGCTTGCATTGGAAGAGCTGATCAAAATAAGATACATGAATGATAGTGCGTTAATGGAACAATTCTTTATTAAATCCTTATTTGACACAATAACATGAATTTAGTCATAAATTTTTAACCAAAGTTCTATATAGATAGATATAAACTTAGCGGCTAGCCGCTAGAAATTGGTTTTTAGATAAGAATGGGAAAATAAAAGATAAAAGATGACCACACACATTTTAAACAAAGTTTGCCTACATATTTGGGAAATTAACTTTCATCAAGCACTGCATTAACAAAAAACATTTTGCTCTTAAAGCACACATTTCATCCCCCCCCCCTGTATTCTTACCACCCCCTTGGTAGTTTTCTAAGGGTATATCCCATAGAGGAAGACATCTGTCTATAGGCAGACTTACCAAAGAGAGGTGGCTTTGGATGATCTATGTAGACTTTGTTATAGTGCTGTTCACACTCCTGTCTGGTCTTACCAGCTACTTGATTGGACACATCATACCTATAAATAAATCATGACATCATACCTATAAATAAATCTTGACATCATACCTTTTAATAGAACATGACATCATACATTTCAATAGAATACAAGTAAAACCTATTAATATGAAACAATGGTTTTAAACAGAACATAAAATCATCACCATTAGAATAGTATAGAGATATCGACTGCTTTGAGAGGCCTGGCTGTTTTATAGGCTCAAGGGGACTGCACATCCTCCCATGACCCAGAGGCGCCAGAGGGGTCATGGGAGGATGCAACATCCCTGAGAGCCAGCAGCCAGGCCTTGAATATTAAAGCAGTCGATATGTCTTTTATATGCCGAATTGAAACAAAAATCTATCAAGAATTCTTACCTTATCCTTTTATTGAGTAAAGATTGGTTAAAACATCACGGAAAATCTGAGACACTGTCTGTTAATCTTCGCTGGAAAAATGACTGAAAGTTTCAATCATTTGGGAATCGCAGACACAAAGCACTGTATGGTGTCCACTCTCGCACAAAGACAATTTTAACACGTAAACCAATGAGGATTGCAGCATGAGGGCATATTTTAGACCCCGTTCTCACTCACTTTGAAAGTGGTCTTAGTTAGACCGCTCCAGAGGAACGGGTCTTGAGGAACGGTTTGCGAGCGTTCACACTCCGAGCAGTTTTTTATGGCTCAAACCGCTCCACGAGTCAAAGTGGTCTTGTTGCTATGGCAGCTCAGGTCAGCGGGTAAATTTTTTCGCGCGCGGAATACTAAGCATATGTACCGTACTACATATTTCGCGCGGAACGTCATTAGCTCACTTCCGTTCAAAATACGCTTCCGTTCACACTCGCACGTTAGAGCGCTCCGAACCGCTCTTAATAAGACCCGTTCCTCAAGACCACATCCCGAGGTGGTCTTCTGGAGCGGTCCAGAAGTCCACTTCCTGGACCACTTTGACCGTTCTCACTCACCTAAGAACCGCTCCTGAGGAACGGGTCTTAGTTAGACCGCTCCAATGAAGTGAATGAGAACGGGGTCTTAAAGACTATTGACCGGTAGGCGGGTATGAGGGCACTTTTTAAAAGACTATTGTCTGGTAGGCGGGTATGAGGGCACTTTTTAAAAGACTATCGACTGGTAGGCAGGCATTGCTAAAATCACGACTCCAATTTTGACCAATCAGATGGCTAGATTTCTAAAGTGAGGTATCTAACATACTATATTTTAAAAGAGTAACATGTCAAGATGTCAGTAATAATTTTTGCTTTGGAGTGGGGCAGTTTGATCGACTTTCCCTGGTTTGGTGCTTTTTATATGGTGCCTTTCAGTTTGATGGAGATCTATAGATAACTGGCTACCCCACATGATACACTACAAGTCTTGATAATAATATCTGTCAAACCTCAACAACAAATAAACCTACATCAATTAACCGTTCACATTTATTCTTGAGTACATTGTTAATCAAACTGGTTCACAACATGCAATGAAAATACAGGGCTTAAATTAATCCAAGGCCACCAAGGCCATGGCCTGGGATGCCCTTTTGATTGGCCTCAATGCCCCTCTCATTGGCCTTGGAGATTTTGTGTGCCCTTTCCAATTCTTCCTATTTGTGCTGTAATATAGGAATGTGCCCTACAGAAAAGTGGCCTTGCCCTAAAAATATTGAAATTTAAGGCCTGAAAATATGCATTAACGTTACCGTGTCTGTAGCTTTCATATCTTCTGTGAAAAGCTTCCAACATCAATTTCTTTGTTAGGGCAAACTTCTTGATCTTGACCATAAATACTAAAAGAGAACAAGAAATTTGATCTTACCAATTTCCTAAGCCATAATCTGAAACTCCTTCGAGTAAAGCCTTTTCTTCTTTGGCGGTCCAGTTTGGTTCAAACAATGAGAAGCTATTAGTCTGAGAAGAAATAGGCATACCGGTACATGTATTATTATCAATATCATTATCATTATAGCTATGCAATATAAAAATGGTTAAAATGGTAGTTGATAATAGACAATGGTATATATTTTAAAAATCACTATGATTAATCAGACATGTATACAAATTACCTTGGCAAATCTTAAACAATAAATTGAAATTGTTAGGTCTCTTCTGCATTCTTTATCTATTCCTTTTTGATATATTTATCTGACTGTGTTTACATGTATGTATGTGTACCCACATCACTTGTATTGTTTCATTAAATACAAATTCATGAATGATAAAAAATACTTGTGGTGTTTTCAAATTTAATTAATCTTTCAAGGGAAATCAACTCTACTGGAAGCAGAAAATCAGTGAAAGGGTCAAAAGCTATCAAAAGATATCCACAATTTCTACTCACGATGATTTCATAATCTATTCCTTTTTGACATAATTATCTGACTCTGATCATTACATTTATATGTATGTATGTGTACCCACATCACTTGTATTTTTTAATTAAATACAAATTCATGAATGATAACAAATAATCGTTGTGTTTTCAAATTTAATTAATCTTTCAAGGGAAATCAACTCTACTGGAAGCAGAAAATCAGTAAAAGGGTCAAAAGTGATTAAAAGCTATCCTCAATTTCTACTCACGATGATTTCATAATCATGGTTGCTTTGATGTTTACCATCTTCCCAGCCTTTGGAGAAACACTGAAAAAAAAAGGTAAAAACATAGAGTCTGTGTGATAAGACATTTGTGCATGTAAACTTAGAGGCTACTGTACCATACAATACATGCATATCCCAGCTGCCCGCAGACTTTGACCCTATACCCTCAACCTACCCTTTAGTTCAAGGAAGTTCATAGTTCTTATTATACAACTTCCAAGAATGTTCTGTAATGTGATTGGTTCAAATCGGGTCACGTGACATTCACTGGACTGCACTATAGCATCCAAATGTACTGTACCTGCACTCGCCGGAGTGCAGGTACAGTGCTTTTGGTATAGCACATTCCCAGCACTCAGAATGAGGTCATCAATGCGAGTGGCAATGACCAGGCATGTCAAAGTTTGCGCGAAGTGTACACGCAATGATGCTCGGATAGCATAAAATTGGATAGACTTTGGAACTTTTTGGATCACTTTTTAATTTTAGTCAACGGTCAAGACCGAAGCATGAGGGTGAAGGTTAGAATTATACAATTCAATTATTTATTCATTGGCTTTTTTTTGGGGCAGCTCAGTAGCAGGGGAAGTTATATGAAACAAACAACGCACGCTTGCTTGTGCATTTGTAGGCGAAATAATGCACTCTGTGCTCGACTCGCCACCTGGATATACCGCACTCGGTCCTGTGGACCTCGGTGCGGTATATCCAGGGGCTCTTCTCGCACATCGTGCATTATTTAGCCCTGAAGGCACTCACTACCGTGCATTATTTGTGTACTAGTACTAGTACCCATTCACCTCACCCGGGTCAAGAGTGCCAAATGTAGATTAGTGTCTTGCTAAGCATATGACTAACCCAACCTTTTATCTGAAGACTGAAGCCTTCCTAAATTTAGCATACAACATCTTTCATGAATATCAACTCCTAAATTTAGCATACAACATCTTTCATGAATATCAACCTTAGTTTTTACCCATTTTTGTTGCAAGAAAAAAAAAAGACACCAGTCACTTTGAGGGCTTGTTCAGATATGGCGAGGTAAACCAACGCAAAAAAAAAACAGCAGCGTTTTTTATAATGTGAACAAATGAATGCCAACTGCACAAAACAAAGGGCTTGCGCATAATCACTAAACTCTTTTTTTATTAAAAAGATAAAGAAATGTGAAGAAAAAAAAACACAAAGGTTTTGCCCTGTCATGTCTGAACGAGCCTTTAGTGTAAATATGTCTGCCATACACATACCTGGAGACATAGATCAATTTTTGGAGGACCACATATTGCACATCTGATGTAGGGTTCCATTAGAAATGAGGAGCAACCGGGGCAAGGAGGCTGGTCCACTGATTGGAGGTTGAAAGCCAAGCCTGGTAGCGTCGCCATCATTCCTGCAGCTGGTCAGACAAGCTGTACAAAATTTTTAAAATGGAACAAAACAAAAATAAACCAAAATTGAACAAAATGTATAATCTAAATTCCCACATTTTCATACCATAAGAATTATACTTTGGAAGTGGGGCAGAAGCTACACAAACACTTATTTGCCCCTCCGCAAGACCGCAACCATGAAGATGAATTTTGTTCTATATCTTTTTTAAGGCTGTGTGCAAATGTTGAAGAATATGGACAATTGAATCTCACTCTCCATTCAATTTTGTTATCATTCAAATTAAATATATTTTGTAAAACCAAGGATAGAGGAATCTGATGTGTAAATCGATAAATTGGAGCACAAATGGACTTCATCTTGTTAAAAAATTGTCCTTTTTCTTTTCTATTTTTTTTTGGGGGGGTGGGGGGGGGGCTCTTTTTGTGTTTTAACATTGCTTTGTCAAGCAATACCTTTCTGAATATTCATCCTCTAAAATCTTAAATTTGAGCTTAGAGCTTAATATCCTTTTTTATACAACACCTAAGTAAATCTTGGACATTAGATTGGAAGATTCTTGGTCACATGATATTCAATAGATATACTATTGCACGGGCGTGCATCTTTGGTACTATTCGCCGTAGTACTATTCAACGAGCGTGCATTTTTGGTTATATGCAGACTGAGTACCTCTCTGCCCTGCGAGTATCCTATTGTTATATTAGCTGCGCGCATCTGACGCGAAGGCAATCTGAATGTAATCGAGAAGGCCTGACTCCAACTTTAATTTATCTTTAATATAAGGAGCAAAGCATAATTTGTTGAAAGATGTTGTATAAAACAAATAATGAATGTTTTTCATTCGTTCAATAGTGCAAATATTTTCATGAGTTGAAAGATTAACGTTAATTCTATTCAACTCGGCTGACGCCTCGTAGAATAGAACGTTAATCTGTCAACTCATGAAAATATTCGCACTATTGAACTCATAAGCATTCATTATTTGTATAATGCACTTATCAATTATAAGACGAACCTAGCGACCCCCGGGAATGGTGCGTATTGGTTGGGTCATTTACCAAAACATTTTTGACACAGGAACCGTCAAATCAACCTTTGGTCCCTCATATCAATGACGAAAGTAGTGCGTCATTGTCAGTCAGTTTACCCATGTGTGTCAATACATGTACGTGCTGCCACATGCGTCACATAAGTCACCGCATGTACCGTCATGTAGTTGAATGGTCCGTCAAAATGTTGACACGGGGTGCGTCATGGTAATCCGATATCCGACTCACATAGGACCAATGACGCACCATTCCCGGGGGTCGCTAGGTGCGTCTTACTGCATGATATTCAAAGAGTATGTCCCTTTTGCAGCCAACATCAAATTCTGTAGAAATTTGCAGAAATTATGAATACGTCCTGTATGTCCTATCTGTGAAATTAAAACGTTAGCAGTGTCCTAATATTCAAACTATGCAAGGAAACCCGTTTACTTGCTAGACTTCACTGTCAGACACTATTGAGTGACTGACTGGCTCTTTTTCTTCTTTGGTAATAACATATATAAAATGAACTGTAAAGGGTACATGAGCATTTGTCTACATCAATAACCCACTTCTTGTAATGGCCAAAATTAAACCGATTGAATCTTTGCGCAGCACAAAATGTACGACTATCGGACCATTCGGTACAATGGTCTGAAATCAGACTATTAGCACTTATTAGCAGGTACACTGTACATGTAGCACAAAGTCGATTCGACAACTAATAGATCTAGAGTCTAGTTGTTATTTTCCCACTTAAAGACATTTTCAAGCCCCCCTTTTTTTTAGTACAGAGCTACCAAGTGTCACGCATCGAGGGTTTGAAAAAACGCTATCACGCATGCTCACGCATGGCGCGCGTGCGCGATTTCGAAACATACGCCATACGCTTTACGAACACTATACCCTCGCCCGCGCGCTTGCACGCAAAATGTCACGCATAGCTGATCTTTGAACTTGGCATCTCTGCTAGTACCTTTAATGTACCTGTAGTAAAAAATATTTAGTGTAGGCCTACACTTTGTAATTGTATGGATAAACAGGAATATTATTAATCATTCACCACCCTACGGCTACGCCTATGCCAATGGAATAGTATGGCAGTATGGGCACGGCTACGCTAACTTTCACCATGCATCTCATGATCTCAGCGTCATGTCCATTTCCTAAATTCTATGGATAGACCGGCCCTAAATGGTTTTAAACGGAATATTATTATTAATTCTTAATTCACCACCTCGATCTTCACCATGCATCTCACTTCTCAGCTCAGCTCAGCGTACATTTCCTATGCATAGATCTAGTTCTAAGTTATACATATAATTATCAACTTGAATATTGTTTACCACTGGCCACCCTACCGGCCAACTTTTCACAACATCAGCCCCAGGCCAGGCTCAGCTCAGCGTCATGACTCATGAGCAGTCTAACTCCAGGGAGCTCCGACGCCGATGCCATGCCATCGGCGTCGGGGCTCCGATCCCTGGAGCATGAGCATGGACTGGAGTTAGACTCAGTCATGCACTCTCTAGACTACAGAGTACAGTCTACAGACTACTGTAGCTGTCTAGGCCTATATTAATTTATATGGATAAACTGGAATATTAATTCTTCACCAACCTACGCTAGCTTTTCACCACCTCAGCGTCATGCATGTACATTGTCTATGGATAAACTGGGATATTAATTCTTCACCAACCTTCGACCGAAAATTCTGTCTCGTTAGGGTAGGGTCGGTCGAGGTCGCGGTCGGTGATCACTACTAGACTACTCGTGTATACAATACGTGCGCGCGCGTACGGTACTCCTATACTCGACTCCAGCATTGTCCGATCCAGCATAGCATAGCATAGCATAGCATGCATGCAAAGCATACTACGCGCGCCTGCGTGAAGTTAGCGACCGTATAATGATCATCATCAATTCATAATAATGTTACTTTCATGAATTAAATGTTTTTACTTTGACAAGTGCCCCTTACCCTTCTGAAAGTGCTCTTTTCATCTCTGATGAGTGTCCCTTTTCACCTCTAAAAACTGCACGTGCCACTTTTCCTTTCTAGTATTAAATGCTCTTTTTCCTAATTTTTATAAGTGCATGCCCCGGCCTTAATTCTCATAATAACTCCTAATTTTCATATCTGATAATTAAGTGCCCCGTTAATTTTAACATGTGCCTCTTTTTTTATATAAATAAGAGCCACTTACTAATGCACATTTTCCTTTATTTCAGTAAGTGCCCTTTTTCATTCTCATAAGTGCGCCCCTTTTCTTTCAACTAATGCACATTTTCCTTTATTATAAGTGCCCCTTTTCACCTCTGATAAATTCCCTTTTAACAGTGATCACGTCCCCTTTTCCTTTTTAATAAGGGACCTATCCCTAAATGCCCCTATCAAAATCTGATGGGTGCCCCGGCCTTTTCGTCGACACTGATGCCCGTTTCCCATTCTCTCGATCATAATTAAGTGCCCTGGGGCGGTATTCTGAACATTGTGGTAAGTTTTGTGTTATCTTTTGTTGTATCTTCCAGAGATAACACAGCGCTAATATTGTTGTAAGTTGGTATTCTGAAAATCATTTTATCCCTGTGTTATCTCTCGAAGGACCGCCTCTATCATATCTTTGACACGCCCATTCGTATATATAGACCCTACCAATCAAGATCTATTTTATATAAGCATGAAGAGTAGGTCAACCAATAGGAATACTTTATGCCATATCTGAAGATGCGCCTAGCGCATATAATCATGGGCGTAATACGTGCCTTCACGGTTGTTTCAACGCAAAGCATGCCGGGACAGATTTTGAGTACGGCAGTAGATTTTCATCTTCGCCGCGATCAGCTGTTCCATTGCCAACAACGGGATTGTTATCCTGTCGAATCAACATGACATCATAATCTTGTACAGGATCCGTTATTCTGCAGTGATTTTCTTTCATTCCAGTATAATTTGTACGGTAATAAACCAAAGTCTGTGATTATGTATTTTTATGACGATCATTCAACCTAAAACACGAATGTTTAGCAGCTTAAAAGGCAAACCACCGACCCAAACTTCACACACACACATTTGAACATATGGGACTACATATTCATACCAAGGAACCCACTCTCATTAGCCCACTTTACTTCTTATTATCAGCTTTATTTTTGAAGGATCGTCATAACAATACACAATCACAAACTTTGGTTTCTTACTGTACAAATGATACTGGAATGAAAGAAAATCACTGCAGAATAACGCATCCTGTACAAGATTATGATGTTGATTCGACGGGATAAAAATCCCGTTGTTGGCAATGGAAAAGCTGATCGCGGCGAGCGTTTATTTTTTCCGTACCACTAACGCGTCACATTTGCCCGTTTAATTGGAATCGGGCGTCTTGAATGGAGACCATCAACTCGATCATTCGCGACACGCGCTGTGGATGTGAAGATCGCACTCTGCTAACTTTGTACGAGTAGAGCCTACAGTAGAGCCTACAGTCTACAGTAGAGCCTATATTATGATGGATGTTAGTCGAACTTGAGGAGGAACCAGATAACTTAGGGGGCGAGGCAAGGCCTATTGCTAAATGACCTAACCTTAGAAGGACGATTGGAGCATCCAGCTATTCGGGTAAATTAATAATATTATTATTATACATATATGATTATGAACAACAGTTAGTTAGCTAGCCTAGATGATCGAGTTACTGTCATACTGAGTTAGATCAATATTGACAGTGCACAGTGACAGTGAGCAGTGTGTGACTGACTGAGTTAAACTAGATCTAGGCCTAGATCTATATAGAGTATAACTATAAGTTGTTGTTAAACCGTAGCCCCAGCAATCAAGTACAACTATACTCTACAATTAAAGAGGACTGTACTCAACGGAAGAAGAAGAACAGTTTAATAGACTTTACTAACAAACAAGCAAGGAATGATTCAGGATTTCTTGGGGGCCCAAATTTGAAATCATGCGAGCCAAATATTGGTAGTTGGTTCTTAATCAGGTAATGTCAATGGTGACCAGCAGTGGCGTACTGAGCAAAAACGTTTTTTTTTGGGGGGGGGCAGAAAAAAAAATCTGCATCACTACCACTCTTACATGCAGGCCCTGGCCCTGCTGAACGTTTTTCAAAGTCCCGGTGGGGGAGGCTAAAGTATTTACGATCGGGTGGAGCATAGCGTAAATTGCGTGGGGTTTAGGGGCACAGCCCTGGCGGGGTCAGGGGTGGCACCCTGAAGCTCAGGTGGTATGGGCATTTAATTACGGTCAGATGAGCATATTTTGATACCTTATTCATGACACTGGCAGGTTACTAAGTAATTGGCGTGTGGTCCAGGGGGCTGAGCCCCACGAAACTCGGGATTTTAGGCATTAAATTACCGTCAGATGAGCATCCGGCATTCAGGGGCCGCCTTTGGGCCCTAGGTGGAATCCAGGGGCAGAGATGAGCATATTTTGATACCTCATTATTTTGTGACACTGGCAGGTCACTATTCTTTCTTTCTTTCTTTTTATTTCTCTTTAATATACTATTTTTCAAAGAGTGAGGGGTGGGGAACTCGAGCCCCCGACCCTCCGTTACGTGGGCTCTAACATGTAGGCCTCTAAATGAATAAGGTTAGCTTCTGTGGGTGTCATCATTGTCATGTACTGTAAATCAATAACCATTTTCAATACAATCAACCATTTTCAAAAGGATCGGCCTAAATATTTTATGTGTGAAAACAAGTCATTGTCGTACGTGGTATAATATGTCGGGCTCGGTATTAAGTTTCAAAAGTAGACTTTATTGACCTGTAATATGATAACTATAATATGTTTACAAGTTGTGTTTTATACCCTTCTGAACCAGAGTGAAAAAGGTTGTTTACTATATCACTTTTATAAATGTATACGTATACGTAAATTGCGTGGGGTCTCGGGGCAAAGCCCTGGCGGGTCAGGGGCTGCGCCCGGAAGCTCAGGCGGCATGAGCATTTAATTACGGTCAGAAGATCACAAGATGTAATAAACAAAATGAATAGTTCGAATGATACACTTACATGCTCATGATAATTTTTGAATTTCTTTCTGCCTGCAAAATAGTTTTTTCTGCATTTTGTTTTGTTGATGTTATGATTTGTTATTCATATTATTTTAAAGGTAGAAGATATTTATTATATGCAATTGGGTTCCTTAATGTATGATCTCAACTCAGGCTTACTGCCACTGGCATTAGCCAAGATCTTCAGGAAAAACAATCAAATTCACAATTATGCCACAAGAGGTGATTCTGCATTCCACTTACCCCATGCAAGGACAAGGTTTACTCTCAACACTTTAGTTTGCACTGGACCAAGGTTTTGGAACACTCTTGACTCAAGCATTAGCCATTCTGTCAGTATATCTGTCTTCAAACGTAAACTGAAGTTGTACTTATTGAATGATTACTTAGTTGATTCTTAATCTATGCTGTCGTGATTTACATGTATAAATGTATTTGAACTTAATCCATTCCTTAATTTACTACTGTATAGCAACTGTAGGGACACTGATTTTCCGCGATCACGGAAAATGGACGGAATTCACGGAAATGACCATTTGAAACGGAAAATGCAATTCCGAACGGAAAATCGCGGAAAACCCTTTTCTCAAGGAGAAAATCGTAAAACTTACACTATTTTTGTGATTCGTCATTCGTTATGCAGTGAAAAAATATCGGACCTAATATCATGGTTAATAACTCCGAATATTTAGCGATATTCGTCAGATTCTTTGGAGACAGGGCGCTGCCATTTTGTTTGACACAAAACTCGATCCTATTATGCCAGCTAGGCGCGCATGCGTCCGCGAGGTGTAAGGCGAGATTGCCGTACACATGCACAGTTCAGCACAATATTAGTAAAGGGGCTGGCGTGTGCGCCTAGTATTACGTAGACGTAATACTAGGCACATACACGCCAGCAGCGAGCGGTAGGTGCGGCGAGATTGTACACACGCTGATGTACAGTTCGAAAAGGGGCTGGCATGTGCGCCTAAAATCGATCGATCGCTGACTTGACAACCAAGACTGAAATGTTCGTCTAGATCTCTAGCATGTTTGTATGCAAATCTTATGTAAACGGAATTTCAGCTTTTTCATGTGTACAAAGTCTATGGCAAAATGGAATTTCCGTTTTTCAGCCCATCTGAAACGGAATTCCTGATTTTCTGAAACGGAAAAGGCCTTTTTTTGAAACGGAAAATCAGTGTCCCTACAACTGCCGACTTACCTTTTCCCTTTTCTTTCCTTTTCTCGCCTGTAGCTAGCTATATGCTTACAGTGAAAGTATGTCTTTTTCTTCCCCCCTCTCTCTCTCTCTCTCTCCCGCACCCCTCTCTCCATTTCTATATCCCACTTTATAATCACTCTTATCGCCTCCTTTTGTACATAGTCTCTTCTCCCCACCCTTTTTTATTACTCCGTTAAACCATATTTATAATCATATGGATATAGTTTATAGTTATCTATTTTAGTACTTTAGCGCCTTTGACGTACATTTCGTGTATTAATCTATTATATAACGGTGTTTTTTGATGTTGATGGTGTCTAATGTTATTGTTTTGAGGGACCTGACCTCTACAAGCTTAGCTTTAATTAGGTCTCCTCGTCTTTTCTTCCCTTTTTTACTCACTTTAATGCATTACATGAACTTGATCCTTATAAGTGTTCCTTTTATATACTCTACATGTTATAAATATGTTAAATTGTATTGCATTCATGTTGGAAGAAGACAAATAAACTTGAACTTGAACTTATTGTTTAATATCACAGGAATAAATAAATAAATATATAAATACATTTGTAGAATGATAGTTGTACAATGATGATAGAAGAAGTGATAAAAATTGCAACTGATCTTCCCTTATTTTCCCCCTTTTCTTTTCTTGTTCCTTTTCTTTTCCTTTCTCTCCTGTTTCCCTTTCCGTCCTTCTCTCTCTCTCTCTCTCTCTCTTTGCTGGGGGGCCAATGGCCTTCGGCCCCCATCCACATCTTGTTGGCGGGAGAAATCGCAACTGATCTCCCTTACCTTTCTTCTTCCTCTTTTTGTTTCTTTCCCTTTCTCTCCTCTTTCCTTTTCCTTCCCTTCCTTCTCTCTCTTTAAAGTTTGCTGGGAGGGCGGAGAGACAAGGTTTTGACCCCCGATCCATAGTTGTTGGCGGGATTACTGATCTCCCCTTTTCACCCTTTTCTTTTCTTCTTCCTCTTTTTCGTTCCCTTTTAGCTCTCCTCTTTCCCTTTCCCTTACTTCTCTCTTTTTTGATGGGGGGTGGAGGCAACAGCCCAGGCAGCAAGGCCCTTTGCGCCCCTGATCTCCTTCTTTTCCCATTTTCTTTTCTTCTTCCTCTTCTTTCTTTCCCTTTCTCTCCTCTTTCCTTTTGCCTTCTTTTCCTTCTCTCAATCTCTCTCTATTTTAAATTTTGTTGGCGGGGGACACAAGGCTAACAAGTAATAGGTGTAACTTAACACTGATCTAGTTGTGACTAGTTGTTTAGTACAGACATATTCTATGTCAATGACAATGTGTACAATTTAATCAGGTATGACACTGAATTGAAGCCAGTTATAGTCTGGTGGCTTATCGATTATCGTTACTTGCGGATAAAAGCACCATTTTTGGTACACGGCTTCCTTAGGACCTACTAAACGATATTAGGCTAGGAGCCCCGGCAAAAATTTCAATTTAAGGGTGTGGGGCGGGCGTCTTTGGAGCCCCAAATGATTTTATAACATTGATTTGTTGTTGTACAAATGCCATTTTTGTACAGGGCTTCCTTAGGACCTACTGAACGATATTAGGGTAGGAGCCCCGGCAAGAATATCATATAAGGGTGTGGGACAGGGGCGTCGCCTCGTAGTCCACAAATAATTTGTAAGATAATATAACATAGAGTTGTTGTTGTACAATGCCATTTTGGTACAGGGCTTCCTTAGGACCTACTGAACGATATTAGGGTAGGAGCCCCGGCAAGAATATCATATAAGGGTGTGGGACAGGGGCGTCGCCTCGTAGTCCACAAATAATTTGTAAGATAATATAACATTGAGTTGTTGTTGTACAACGCCATTTTTGGTACAGGGCTTCCTTAGGACCTGCTGAATGATGGTAGGGTAGGAGCCCCTGGCATAAATATTCATATATGTGTGATTGGGGCCCCATGGCGTTTTACTTCAAAAACTCAATGTTTTTACCTTACAAATTAGTTGTGGACTACGAGGCGACCCCTGACCCACACCCTTATATGATTTTCTTTCCGGGGGCTCCTACCTAAGGCTAATATCGTTCAGTAGTTCCTAATGAAGCCATGTACCAAAATGGCATTTGTACAACAAATAAATAAATGTTATATTACCTTCTAAATTATTTGGGGCTACGAGGCGACGCCCTGCCTCACACCCTTATATGATATTCTTGCCGGGGCTCCTAGCCTAATATCGTTCAGAAGGTCCTAAGGAGCCCTGTACCCAAAATGGTGCTTTTATCCGGGAAGTAACGAATATTTCACTAAGCCACCGGACTATTAACCGAACATGTCCAAGGTTTTAAATACTTGAGGTCCCGTGATGTGTGAGTGTGACCAGTGACTGCCCCATTGTAATTGTAATTTGACTCTTAATAATAGCTCAATTAGAGGTATAGCCTTAGGTACTAATTTTGGTTTTACGATGTCTAGCTATTCATTGGCCGTATTCACGAATCACTGCTTATTTTCATGTTTTAAAGGCAATTTGTTCTACTTTTGTCAAGTGAGAAAATATTGTACATTATCAAATCAAGTTATTATTTGAGTGTCTCGATTAAGCGGATAAAAATTGTAACATTAATGTTTCCCCTTTCTGTTTCAGAAGATCTAAAGGAATAGTTCCAGAAAATGTGTCGGCTGTCAGGAAATGGCATCGAAATTCGATGAATCCCCAGATATATTCAACCCAGCAATTGCAGCAATGGTAGAAGGCTACAGCAGAATAAAGACCAACACCCATCTTGTGTCTGCCAAGTATGTACTATTCAGGGGCAGCAAGGGCACTTCAAAAGGCAGGCATGTGAAGCATGTTCGCTTGAGTGGGAGCAAGCACATTGGTGTGCAACCGACTGCCACTGCAAGACGCAGAATCCAAATGGGAAGAGGAGGGTCAAGGCTTCATGCTGGGCTGCCATCAAAATCCTCTAACATTCCTGAGCACGGATATTCCCACCCCAATCATCCCAGTCTTCTGTTGTTTTCCCTGTTCCACGCAGAAGAAGAGTGCCAGCACCGCACAATCTAAGCCATGCTGTCACTAACAACCAGTCACTTGGAAAAACACATAGTACCAAATAAATAAGAGGCATGATCAGCCTATAAAACTCAGATGATTCCTGTATATCCTAAACGTTTGTAACTATGATAGCAGCATTGGCCAAATCAGTGTATTTTTTCTGAACCAAGAGACTACCGGTAGCTTGTAGCAACAGCATGAATAATATTGTAGGATCCTCCCAGAGAGTTGAGATTTTTGTGGGGTAATGTGCAAGTTGGAAAAATACCCCATTATAATGATACATTGGAAATACTCTCATCGGCGTGTTTAATAAGGCCGACTTTCTAAAAACTTCATGCACTGGAAGTGTAAACCAGAGTGTACAATAAACTACAATAGACATACTTGAAGCGGTATGCCAATAATCAGATTCAACTTCAGGACATTATAGTAAAGCGTATTCTTTTCAGATAGAACAGTTTGTGCACACCTTGGGAATTATTATACATGTTGTAAAACAGGAATTATATATACTCTAAGATCACAGAGAATAATGTGCTGACTGCTGACACTGTTTTTGTTGTGTGTGTGTGTATTGGGTTTTACAGACGTGTATCAATCAGATATGATTGGGGGCCGACCTTTAAACGTCACCATCCGAAAGACATGACTCAGTTTCGAACCTGCGTCCTCGGCTGAATCAGTTTGTAACTTCCATTGTTAGCTGGATTACAGGCGCACGCCACAACGTCTAGTTTTTGTTTTTGTTGATTTCAGATCTGATGTTTGTTTAGATATTTTGGTACCAGTTATCCGGTGAGGAAATTGGAACATATTATGAGACTTGATTATGATTGGTTTGTCTGATATTTCTGCTTCTATTGAAAGTAAGTTATTTTTGGAGTGGACTTGGCCTTTAACCCTATTTTAACCGGGCTATTTCAGACCAGCTTTTTACCGTCAATTGGGGTCAATTTGACCCCCTAAGATCTCGGCCGTTTCACAGCCGATCGCCGCGAATTTGCATGCATTTCAAGTCAAGTGAAGTGTATAGAATACTATGGTAATTTCAATTGTTTGAAAAATTTACTCATTTGCATATTTATGGTAATTTATGCAAATAAGGTCATGAAATTCACATTTTTACCCATAAATCATATATTCTTCATATTTAAGCATTCTTTTTCACTACATATATTCGTTAGACCATTTGGAATAATAATACGATAACAAAATTGGAAGAGCCAGGTTATTCCTTATGTTATCTGATCTCTTGTTTTTGTTGTTTTATTTAATTTCTAACTACAATTCAACTATTTTGACCCCAAAACAAACACCTAAACTTTAAACAAGACCAAATAACCAATGTTCTATCTCTTTTAGGAAAAATGATATTTCTATATGTTTTGTACACAAATCACAAAAATGAGCGATTTTGGGCTGACATGCAAAGACAAAGGTCACGTGACTTTGTAACTTTACGTCCGATTTTCAAAAAAATTGTTTTAAAAGATGCGTAAGACTCGAAAGAAAAAAGTCATGAAAGGAAAACTTTAGATCTGCTGCGGTTCCGGAGTAGTCGCTAAATTACTACGGGGGGGTAAAATAGGGTTAAAGGGTAACCATGACAATTATTACAGATAAATCTCATTATAGCAAGCTCAGTTATAATTATATTCTTGCCATAGGGATGACGATGTTTATGCTTGTTGATACATAGGCATATACTCTTGATGATGTGTTTAAAAGCTCATTTTTATTGAAGTCCCGCTTATAACAAGATGAAGTTTGTGCTTTCATCAACATCGCACTAAGGAGGTTGAATTATATTCTTGATATCATTATTATTTCATTTGGGATTTGGTTTTCATAGTCAGTTCTAGTCAAAGGTGAAAGGTATACCGGTAAGCATTGACAGAGTAGGTTTTGAAATATTTATTTGACAAGACCTTTTTTCAAAAGAGGAACTTTTTATTGGGACACTATGTCTGTATCTTTAATTATTTTTTAAATGTTATTCTTTATTTTTAATAAAATCAACAAAAAATAAAGTCAAACTAATTCAAGTTACGATTTGGAAATGTGTTATTCAATGTATTTGCAAATGCATTTAGATAATACCATTAAGACCGGATTTTTAATACCAGTATACATGTAAATTAATATTTTTAAAAAAAATTTTAATATTGGTGTGTTCTATCTCTTCTGAAGATTAAAACAGGTTAAAGTTATGCAGAATTTGTGAAGTTTTATTTCAAGAAATATTTGTTTACTTATTTATTTTTAGACAAAACAAAGCTTTTCGATTTGCACTCATCAGAGTATTAGTGTTTCTTTGTTTGAAGCTATTCTTTGAATTTGTTGTACATTTACTTGTACTTACCATCGTTTTATTTATGTATTTATTTCAGATTCCTAGCATGGAATCACCTAGCATGGAATCACCTCGTGTTTTAGACATAGTGAGAGAAAAAAACGATGGAATTTTAAGTCATAACTGAAAATTGGTGATGGAGTGTACTAGCTAAAGCTCTGAAAGAAAATCTTCTTTACAGAAATGATAAAAATTCTTAAGGAATTTAAATAATTAAATGAGAAAAAGACATTTGTAAAAATTATGAAATTAGATGACGAAAGTGTCATCGATCGCGTTGTTAAGTTGTTTGAAATATCATTGATGGTGAGAGAAGAGTGTTGAAGAATAACATTTAAGCTGATTGGAATTTTTGTGGATTTTCTGCTTCTGTTGATAATAAATTGTCTAGGATTGTGAGCCAAGATTTGGGTTCGCACAAAATAAAAAGAACACCACTGTTAATGTACAATTGTTTCTCTTCATAGCACTTTATTGCATTGATTTACAGTTTACACTCGAGATGATGGGCAGCCAATTGGGTGGGGATGACCGTGATTGTGTTATACCACATAGTGATGATGACAGCAGTGGTAGTGTTAGTGAAAGATTGATAATAGTGGTGATGGTGGTGAAAGTGATGATTGTCATGGTGGTGGAGATATGATGATGGTGCTGACATTGATGGATAGTGATAATAATGTGAACATCGTACAAACAAAAACAAATGGGTTTAAACAAGATCGACCAACCAAAACATTCATATTTTACAGCTTATTTGGACTGAGCAGTCTAGTACCAGGAGGTGGGGTGGGAGTATGTCAGAGCTATTCCCCTCTATTCAAATAATGCACATCCTTTGTGTTTCAAAAGGCCTTTTATATAATCATTTAAATCAATTAAGATAAGCTTGATTATGAGTTTTCTCCAGGATTCTGGCTTAAAAGAAGGTAATAAACATATACATTTAATCTATCAAAAGTCTATATAATATAGTTTTTTTTAAACCAATAAACTAGATACAATGTTTCAGTGGCGGATCCAGGGGGCGCATTTTCAAAATCTAGATGCCCCCCTATTTTTCAAATTTGCCGCCTGTACCCCCATTTTTAAATCCTGGATCCGCCGCTGATGTATAACCATATTTACAGCATAATTATAGACAAATATATATTGCAAGTTAAAATAAATCATACATTGATTTTATGGAAGCCTTTTCCACTTATACCGGTAGTTATACTAGCTGTGACGTATTATTTTTCAAATTACATCTAGTTCAGCTCTAACAATAATTGTCAAGCAGACTAAATAGGCCTAAAGTAAAGGAAATCAAAACTATAGGTTTTTATCTACATTATTTTACTAATTTCACTAAGAGCTTTTGATATATAGATCACTAAAATCGGACATCTGAGTACTAGTAGCCAACAACAAAACTGAAAATAAACATTTGCAACAACGTCGTCTGCTATCAAGGGGCGACCACATTTACACAGTCACGTGATAGCGTCACGTGACACCAACAAAAAGCACATAGTGCTAGTGCACTCCTTCAAGAGTGAGAGAGAGGCAGATCTTTAAAATATAGATATCTCTATGGAGAGAGCTAGGGAATCCGCGTACGGTTTCGAGCGTGGTCTCTGACCAAGTCGCTCAGCGGAATAAAATTAGCCGTTGTGACGCGTTAGTGGTACGGAAAAATAAACGCTCCCGGCGAAGGTGA